>PISX010034515.1:0-13917 GCA_004024625.1 Mellivora capensis
TTTTTTTTTTTTTTTTTAATCACTTGGAGCAACGGTGAAGAGGACATCATTGTTTTTCCATTCTGTGTTTCCTCAGGGTGGATGCTGAGTAATTTTAATTAAGAATTTCTGACTCAGGGGTGCCTGGGTGGCTCAGTGGGTTAAAGCCTCTGCCTTAGGCTCAGGTCATGATCCCAGAGTTCTGGGATGGAGCCCCGCGTAGGACTCTCTGCTCAGCAGGGAGCCTGCTTCCTCCTCTCTCTCTGCCTGCCTCTTTGCCTACTTGTGATCTCTGTCAAATAAATAAATCAAATCTTAAAAAAAAAAAAAGAATTTCTGACTCCTCAGTATGCACTTAAAAAGAAAAAAATTTTTTTTTCCCCCAAGAGACAGTAAAACACTGCCATCCAGAGGCCGTGGCCTTGCTGCAGCCCCTGATTTCCTGTGACCGCCATATTGTCTCCTGGCTTTGTCAGTATTTTACATTTTCTCACTTGTGAATATCTTGTCAATCTGATGGGTGAAATAGCATATAATTGTTGTTTCAGTTCAGTTTCTGTGATGATCTGGGATATTAAACATCCTTTCGTATTTGTTGGGACTTCAAGCATCCTGTCTGTGGCAGGCCAGTCTGCATCCGCCTCACATCACAATGCGTATTTTAGTATCTAATTTGTGGCAGTTCTTGAAGTGATCTGATTATAATCCTTTGTGACATATGCTCCAGTATTTTTTCCATCTGTGTGTCTTATTTTTACTTGGAGTGTATGCATCTACTCAAAACTAGGATGTAGTGAAATTTTTCACCATTTTCTTCAGGTGATTTTTATGTTCTGTTTTAGAAGACCAACCCTACAACACACCACAATATTATTCATTAGTGTTTCATGTTACATGTTTATAGTTAGAAGTTTCCTTTATAGTTTAGTGGTGTGGGGTAGAATTTAATATTATCTATTTTTTTAAATTTTCATCCAAATATTGTAACACTTTTTTTTTTAGCAGTAATTAATCCTTACTTTGCTGATTGAAAGAAAACTTACTTATTCTAAATGGACATCTGTGCCTAGGTCTGCCTATGGTTTTTCAGTTTTTCTGTCTCCTATTCATCTCCCACCTATTCTAGTAACAGCATCTTATGGGTTTAAGGACAATGGCTTTATTGATGTGTTGATATCTGAAATAGTGTATCCCTTTTCTTTGTTTTCCTTTTTTGAAATTGTCTTTGCTTTTTTTTTAAAGATTTTATTCATTTATTTGACAGACAGAGATCACAAGTAGGCAGCGAGGCAGGCAGAGAGAGGGGGAAGCAGGCTCCCTGCTGAGCAGAGATCCCCATGCGGGGCTCGATCCCAGGACCCTGAGATCATGACCTGAGCTGAAGGCAGAGGCTTTAACCCACTGAGCCATAAAGAAGATGTTATTACAGGGTTTTGAGAAGTAGTGCCGTTAGGTGGAATTTAAATCAAGAACAGTTCTGATGAGCTCAAAACAAAGCAGGGCTGTGTAAAGGGGCCAACACTGCAACATCAGAACAGCAGTGTCCTGTTTCCTTGAAAACTATAAAGGTAAGATCCATGTAGAGAGTTGTATCCAGGCAACCCTCACACGGAGTTTTGTACCTGTGTTGGGAATTGAGACTGTTTCACTCCGTCAGATGGATTTAGATATTCCAGACCAGAGTGGGATGTTTCACCTTGGTGATGTAATTCCAAGCAAAAATTTCAGATAGTCTATAATTTTAGAAAATAAAATTTCTCATTGAGTAATGCAATATTTGTCACCCACCTCCCGCCCAGTGTTGTTAGGATACTTTATATCTGTAGCCTATCTGTGAGGGAAATATTGTTTCCTGTTCACTTCACAATCGACATATCTGTGTCTGCAATTCCAACCTGAGGAATGACCGTGAAGATTCTCTCTCCCTGTTAGAGCTAAGTTTTGCTTTCTCAGGAAGAAATGAATCTTAATAAATACATAGGCAGTTAGACATTTCTTCCCTAGCACAGTAAAGTTCTATAATTTATATTTTTCTTCATATGAATCTTGGCCATTCCTTATCAGGCTTATTTATAGCTATATTATCATTTTGAATCAATGATTCCATTCCATTATAACTCATAGGGAATTATTGACTTTTTTACATCGATCTTCACTATTTTGATGAACTGTTTCATTTTTTTCTAAAAAAGTTATTTTATTGGTTGACTATTGTACACTTTTATCTGCAAATAATGCAGTTTTTTTATCACTGTTTTCTAGAATTCTTACATCTTCTTTTTTAAATTTACGGTTTAGTACTTCAGATGTGTTCTCCAGTATAATGTTAAATAGTACAAAAATGTGAGAATATATAGTTTTTGGTTATAGTGTGAATGTTTCCAGTGCTTCCCTGTGCACATATATTCTTTGGGAGTTTCAAGAAGATTCTTCTTACTGACTTAAGTAGTTCCTTTTTGTTTTCAATTTGGGAAGTTTTTCTTTTCCTTTATTTTTCTTTTTTTGAGTCACATTTTATCAAATTCTTTAAAGAATTTTATTAAAGTAATTATAATGCATTTCCTTTCAATATGTAAATGTGGTGAGAAATTTTATAGGTTTTCAAATGGTGACCCAATTCCTAGTTCTAATCTTCTCTTTAAAACATTTAAGCCATATTGCTCTTAAGAACTTTACTATATTTGATTTGCTAGCATTTAATTTAGTCTCTTTTTATATTGATGTTCCCAAATTGGACCTGTAGTTTCTTTTCTTGTGTATCATGCTATGTTTTCAAATTATTTAAAGTTGTGCACATCATCTATTTTCTTCTTTTCTCACTTTAGAAGACCAACACAACCAATGGCTGATGGAAACTATACAAGAATCACAGAGTTTATTTTCATAGGCTTAAAGTATCATCCTCAGATGCAAGTCTTCCTTTTCTTGCTCTTTCTATTTTTTTACCTCGTTACCATGACAGGAAACTTGGGTATGATTGTTCTCATTCAGATGGATTCCCACCTTCACACGCCCATGTACTTTTTTCTCAGTCATCTCTCCTTTGTGGACATCTGCTTTTCATCAGTAGTGGGTCCCAAGATGCTCATGGACTTCTTCGCTGACAGGAAGGCCATCTCCTTCCTGGGTTGTGCTTTGCAGCAATGGTTCTTTGGGTTCTTCGTGGCCATTGAGTGCCTTCTGCTGGCATCCATGGCCTATGACCGCTATGTGGCCATCTGTAACCCATTACTATATTCCGTAACCATGTCGCAGAGACTTTGCATACAGCTAGTGGTTGGACCCTATACTGTTGGCTTCCTGAGCACCATGACTCATACAACAGCTGCTTTCCGGCTTCCCTTTTGTCGCTCCAACATTATCAATCACTTCTTCTGTGACATGTCCCCCCTTCTTTCTCTGGTATGTGCTGACACCCAGATCAATAAATTGTTGGTTTTCATTGTGGCTGGAGCCGTCCTGGTTGTCAGTAGCCTGACCATTATAACCTCCTATTTCTACATCCTTACTGCCATCCTGAGGATCCGCTCTGCTGATGGGAGGCGCAAAGCCTTTTCCACCTGCTCCTCCCATCTCACGGCGGTGTCCATCTTATACGGGACTCTCTTCTTTATCTATGTGCGGCCAGGTGCAGTTTTTTCCCTAGACGTCAACAAAGTGGTGTCGGTGTTCTACACCGCAGTGATCCCCATGTTGAACCCTCTCATCTACAGCTTGAGAAATAAAGAAGTGAAAGCTGCCATGCGCAGAACGATCGTCAGGAGCAAGTTTTGCATCAGAAGTTAAATTCCGGTCTGGAATATAAAATAGATAAAAGGAAAAGCTCCTAGACATGGTTAGTCTATCTGGTCATCATCCGAAGAGGATAAGCAATGGGCAGAGTTTAGAGTATGGAATCCTTGCCAGCTATTTCTTTAAAGCTCCCTTTCCATTGTGTGCACATGGATGATAAAAAATCCCCAGTCACCAAAAATTCTGTTACCTCAAATAATTTCATTATGGAGTGTAAGATAAAAATATAATAAGTGCTGGATCATCTAGCTACTAATAATATGGCTCTAGTTGGACCAATATATGTGTCCAGACCAGCGGAGATTCATTGGAATGACATATATGACCTCCATTCCTAAATACAGAATTGAAAATAGAAAACAGAGCCGGTCACTTAGCTACAAATTATTATTATTATTATTATTTTCAATTTATTTGACAGACAGAGATCACAAGTAGGCAGAGAGAGAGAGAGAGGAGGAAGCAGGCTCCCTGCTAAGCAGAGAGCCCAATGCGGGGCTCGATCCCAGGACTCTGGGATCATGACCTAAGCCGCAGGCAGAGGCTTTAAACCACTGAGCCACCCAGGCGCCCCTACTACAAATTATTTTTTTAACAAAATGAACTCCTCATATCATATTCCCTCAAATATCTCTTATGTGTATTTTCTTTGTCCTTGCTTCTGAGAGTCCTATGTCACAATGACTGCAGAAAAAAGCAAATACAAAGCAAAAGGTGAACAATATTGACGATGCAAAACTTTTATCCTTACTCTTCCACTAAGTGACAAGTGACAAGAGAGATGTCTCTTTACATATTTGACTCTGAAGTTGTCCCCACTATTACTTTAATATTAGTATTTAGTTTTCTATTTCTTTCAGACAAAAACAAATCAGCATCGCTTGTTATAGAAATTAGAAATAAAATGCAAAACAGGTGAAGGAGAGAACAAGAAACTTCTAAAAAATCAGAGGCAATAGGTGTTGAGAAGCCAGAGGTAAACTAAAATGAAGAAAATGTATATCCTATTTTCATGTTAGTCTTTTTTTGTTGTTCCAAATTAGAAAGAAAAAGAAATACAATAGAATGAAGTTTAAAATATATTTTAATACTTGTCTGTCCCTCATACAACAGTGGAACAATTCAAGAGGCATTATAATTACATCAGAGAAGAGAACGTGATTTTTTGAAAAGTGTTTTTTTGGTGCAAGCCCAAGTTGTTTGAGCCCTGATCGCTGAGTGTGATCTAAAAATAGAGAATCTATCTCTAGATTATAGAAAGATATAGGGGGAAAAAGCAGAGTGAGACATGCCTCAGGAATGATGTGGGGAGAACTAAAGTATAAATGTATCTTAAGTCTGTGCCCTAATAAATTTCATGGTGGCGTTAGTGGATAAATAAATGTTTTCTTCGGCAGTATTGGTGGAATGATGGTGTCCCAGCCATTCCTTCTTGGGATCATGAACCTGCTTTGACTAATGCAGTTATTGTAGGCATAGAACTTGGCAAGGACTGGCGTAGAGTGGCTTGAGTTCCAAGGGAGTGAGTGGGTTGTGGAGGGAACTGACTACCAAGACAATGAAGTGGTATTTAGGCTAGGGATAATCCTGGTTTCAATGAGGCGACTGCCTCAGACAGCAGAAATGAGTCACGGGCTAGGAAATGGGAGAGACAGAATTAGTGCCAATGGAATGCTCTGAAAAGGATTCAGATTTTACCTCAGAAATTCCTTCCATTTAATTTACATCCCTTATTTATTTTTGAAATAACTGACTAGATAAAGGCTGGGATCAACACTCTCAGATGTGTGTGTTTGCTCCAATGGCGAAATAAGTGATTTCCTTTTCTCTTGGTGAAAGGAAAATGATCAGTGTTTTAGGCTGTGCCTTTACAGCACAGATCCTGCACCGAAGGAAGGTTCTTGGGCATTCTCTTTTTACCCCCTTCTTACTGAGTTTTTTGGCAGTAGAGTCTTTAATTTCTAAGTTTAATGCTCTAGGGTACAAATATGAATCTGATCTGTGTTCTCTATGATTTTGGACTAGGAAAATTATGCAACATTAAAAAAAAATAACTACAACAAAACACCCCAAACATTTTTCACCTGAGTTACTGGGATACAGGTAGATTTGGTTCAGCCTGGCGTCTACTGGCGAGTTTTGTGAGCCCCAAGTACCCTATGGCGTATGACACGTAATATGTCTGAAGCCATCTGGGAGAAGGAAAGCTACGTGAGGGTAACGGCAGGAAATGCATTCCCAGACATTCAGTGGCCATCTGAGTCTCAGCACGAGTTGATCCAAATCACAACCCAGCTTCAAATAATGTGGGTCCCAGAGTCTTAAGATTTTGTTCATCTCATGATGTTGGGAGACAACACCAGACAAGCTATACCACATTTTATGTCTCACTCAAATAATGAAACTTTTATAAATGACCTAAGAAAAAGTTTCCAGTCAAGAAAAGGGATGCAGAATTGATTATAAGCCCCAGTGCCTCTAAAACATCTCTTGGTAAAAACTCGATCTTCAGAATGGAATGGGTGACATCAACTGTTCTTCAGGTGCTTAAAAATTCCCTGAAATCCACTGGGATCATCTGTGTAGACACTACTTTTGCCAAGGCTCTTGATATTTTATGGGTAGCTCATTTAAGGAATGAACCAATAGAACTCATTTAGATGGATGTGAGCCGTTATCTGAACTCAGAGTGGTGGGTCAGTAACTGTGATCTAGAATCTCACTTGAGCAATTCCAATGCCAAATATAGTGGGGCTGAAGGCAAGTCTCATGGGGCTGATGGGGAGTACACGCATCTGTAACCTAGCCAGAGTTCCCACTGAATGTGATGAGAGGCTTTGTGCCCTCCAAGAGATCCACAAACCTCTCTATCCATGGTTTGCCCCACTGCTTTTCAACGATGAGGCAAAATAGTTTTTTAATTGAGATGTTTCAATTTACTTAGGTTATCCTATCATTTAATGTATAAGTCGAATCAAAAAGTTTTTGAACTAATAAGTATAAAATATGAGCCTAAATTTGAAATTTTTTTGTTGTTATTGCCTAGGAGAAACAATGAGAACACATTTTGGGGGGGCTTTAATTATTTTAGAGTGTTTGGAAAGTGAAATGAAAGAAGAAAAAATCGTGTAATTCCACTAGTTGCATATAAAAATGTGCCTATTTTAATACACTTATTTCAGGCATTTTCTATTTCTGTATGTTTGTATAATATATATATATATAGCTTTCAGATATGCATAAATGTACAGTCTATTTTAAAGATAGTGAAATCTTAAAAAACACATGTTTTTGTAATATGATTTTGTCTATACAGATACTCTATGTTAAATCTTTGTGTTATATTATTCCAGTAATTGTGTGTGTGTGTGTGTGTGTAATTTTACAAAATTTCATACTAACTATTATTTTAGCCAGTTCTAAACTAAATCACAGATCAAATATTTTAAATAAACTATTTTCTATTAAATATTCTTCTCAAGAGGATTTTTAATTGGCAAAAAATTTATAAAATTAACAGTGATGATGAGTGATGATTCCTTTTTTTTTTTAAGCTTTTATTTATTTGACAGACAGAGATCACAAGTAGGCAGAGAGGCAGGCAGAGAGAGAGGAGGAAGCAGGCTCTCCACGGAACAGAGAGCCCGATGTGGGGCTCGATCCCAGGACCCTGGGATCATGACCTGAGCCGAAATCAGAGGCTTTAACCCGCTGAGCCACCCAGGCGCCCCGGATGAGTGATGATTCCTAATTAGTAAGCATTACCAGGTTCTGAGGATACAGCAGTGAATAAGACAGGCAAAGATCCTTCCTCCATGGAGCATCTATTTGAGGGAGAGAGGCTTGTAAGTAAAGGTAAATCAGCTAAACATCAGTACTAGTTCTACAAAAATAATATAATGGGATGCAGTAGATGTCAGGATGCGCCGTCACAGCTAATGAGTAGTGGGGATGGGGTTTTAACTCAGATCCCAGACAGCAAAGCATAAGCTTTTAGTTATTATGCTAATACCATCACCTTAATAAGATCATCTAGGAAAAATAGCTAAGAAAAGAAACCAAGAGGTTCTTTTTGTCTCTACAGACAAAACTACTGGAGAAGCATCCCATCTTTCTTTCTCCTCTTCTTTAACAGGTGTCCCGTTTTTTAGCTGAGCACGTTGAAACCACAATAAAAGACTGCAGTTTTCAATCTCCTTGGTAGGTGAGTGCTGACATGTGACCAGGTCCTGGCTGGATGAGTGGAAACTTCATAAGATGCTTCTACCAAGTCTCCTTAGAACTTCAGAAAGTGCCTTTCCTCTCCCCAGTATCCTTCCTATTACCTGGAATGCAGATTTAATGGCTGGACCTTGAGCACTCTTTGGCTACCTTGGGGAAGCATTTAGGTTCTTGATACTGTATATCTGCCATTACCAGTCCCCTGTTGACTACCTCCAGATCTGTTAAATGACAGAGAAAATAAATTTCTTTGAATAGTTTTTTACAGTTACTGTTATTTTGAGTTTCCTATCTTATATAACCACTTCTAACTCAAATGGATGTAAATCCCTCTTTCGAAGGCAGAGGGTGGGAGTAGAACACCCACGCCACACTTGGGTTGACTATGGGCTTGACTTTTACACTTTAATGCATTAAAGGAGAGTAAAATCAGGAGAAGACACTTAAAAAAGGCATGGAGTTGAGAAGGAGTTTCTGTTCATGTTCTCTCTCCCCACTTGACACCCTTCCAGAAAAACAAATGCAGGCATATCTCATTTTATCGTGCTTCACTTTACCGTCCTTCGCACATAACTGTGCTTGTCATGAGTTGAAGGTCTGAGGCAATCCGGCCGTGAGCAATTCTATCGGCAATATTTTCCCAACAGCATTTGCTCACTTTGAGTCTCCCTCTCATCCTTTGGTCATTCTTGCAATATTTTAAACCTTTTCACTATTATTGTTTCTGCTCTAATGATCTGTGGTCAGCCATCTCGGTGTTTCTGTGGTAATTGTTTGGGGCACCACAAACCACATCCATGTAAGATGGCCAACCTTGTTGTAGATGGGGGTGTTCTGACAGCTCCAGCAACTGGCTGCTGGCCCCATCTCGCTCCCTCTCTTTAGGCTTCCCTCTTCTCTGAGACATCATACTGAAATAATTATTTCAATAACCAATTAATAAGCCTGCAATGACCTCTAAGTGGTTAAGTGAGGAGTCAATGGATGTGGCCAACTTCATTGTTGTCTTAACTTTAAGAAATTGCCACAGTCACCCTGACCAGTGAGCAGCCGTCAACATGGAGTCAAGACCCTCCACCAGCCAAAATGTTACAGCTTGCCGAAAGCGCAGATGATGGCTAGCATTTTTTAGCAGTAATGTGTTTTTATTTTTTAAAAAGATTTTATTTATTTATTTGACAGACTGAGATCACAAGTAGAGAGAGAGGCAGGCAGAAAGAGAGAGAGGGAGAAGCAGGCTCCCTGCTGAGCAGAGCCCTATGCAGGGCTCCATCCCAGGACCCTGAGATCATGACCTGAGCCAAAGGCAGAGGCTTTGTATGTGTTGTATACAAATACAGTAATGTATTTTTAATTAAGTATGGTGCCCAGTAATGTATTTTTAATTAAGGTATGTACATTGTTCTTTTAGACATAATGCTATTATACATAATAAACTATAGTATAATGTAATTATAACTTTTACATACACTGGAAAAACAAAAAAATTCATTTGACTTGCTTAGTGTAATACTCATTTTTTTTGCATGGTTCTGGAATGGAACCCACAATATCTCGAGGGTGTGCCTGCACTATGTCCCTGCCCTCTTCGTCTTGTATCTCCCCTCTCCCCACCCCTGATCTGGTGGCTGTGTCCAGGGTGTTGGGATTCTCTGACTGACTTCCTCTCCTGGAGCAAGTGTTATCTCTGAGGTTTTGGAGAGGCAGAATCTCATGATTTACAGCCCCTCCCAGGTGTGGGATGGACATGTTACTTACACTGAAAGAGTCATTCTCTTGCCAAAAAAGGGAAAAGGGACATCTGGTCTATTCCAGATGGACACATTTGAAATGGAATTTTGAGGAAAGAGAGAGAGAGGTTTAAGGAAGATGTCTGGAGAGAGGAAGAGATGCCGTTTTCACACATCCTTATCCCTTACCAAGGTGAAAGACAATCAAGGAAAAAAAAACAAAACAAAGCCCTGTTTTAAAATATGCTTAGATTTGGGTGTGTGCAAGATAGATAGAGGGAGAGGGAGAAAAAGGGAGAGAAGAGAGAGAGAATTTATATAGGAATGGCCTAGTTATATTCATGCTTCCCAAGTAAAACTGCATGGTGTGAAATTCAAAATAAGGAGCTATGTCCAATAATACAGAAAATTTAAACAAAAAATTTCTTACTATTCCTATATATGAAGTGGAGATAACATTATGTAGGGCACTTTATTATTATAAAATTAAAAAAAAATGTTACAGATAAGTTTTCAGAAGATTGTGACTGATATTTCTAATTTATTATTATTGCTTGTCTAATAAAAATTTTATATGATCGTCTTTATGGATGTTAGGAAGGCATTAGACACCATCTGTTCCCAATCAAATTTCATAAAATTTTAGTATCCTAAACAAAGAGAAATTCTTCTTTATCACATGTCCTGGGGAGATACTCCTTTATCACCAGAGTCTAGCACAATATCTGACCCAGAAGGGATTTTTTTTTTTTTAAAGATTTTATTTATTTGACAGACAGAAATCACAAGTAGACAGAGAGGCAGGCAGAGAGAGGAGGAAGCAGGCTCCCTGCTGAGCAGAGAGCCCGATGCGGGGCTCAATCCCAGGACCCTGAGATCATGACCTGAGCTGAAGGCAGAGGCTTTAACCCACTGAGCCACCCAGGCGCCCCAACACAGAAGGGATTTGACAGAAGTTTGTTAAATCCATCTGAGGTCATTTGGAAAGGAATGTGGTGGTCATTAACTTCTGAGGCTGATATTAGTCTCTCTGCCATTTCATGTTAACAAAGATTCCCTCAAAATGGCCTTATATCCTCAATTCCAAAAATCCTAGTTTTACATATTTAGTTTTATTTTAGAACAAAGCAAATATTTATTTGCTTTAAATATGTGTTTTCAGTACCATAACAGGCACAATTTCACATTAGTCATGAAATATATTTTATTATCCTTCTTGTTTTTAAAAGTCCCTTATTAACATGGTCTCAGTGAATATAGGATTCAAATAAAAGGAAGACAGGTTTCCATAGTGAAGTAGCATTTTAAGAATTCCTCCTTAAGGTGTAGCTAAACTTGGCCACTAGATGGCAGGATCAGCTCATAAATCACAATAATTTTGTCCACTAACGTTTCCTTTAATAATTGAAAACATTATTAAGATAGGAAGCTTGGAAAAAGCTTTCAAAAACCTAAAAGTTAATTTTGAAGGGCTGTGAAATCATAGATACATTTTGTGTGTTTGGGCCTATATACACTAGTCCCCCCAGTTACCCTTGGTTTTGCTTCCTGGGGTTTGTGTTACTTGCAATTTGTTGTGGTCTGGAAGTAGATGACCTTCCTTCTGATGTATTGTCAGAAGGTCAGTAATAACCTAACGGTATGTTGCAATGCATGTTTCATTCACCTCATGTCATCTCATCATGTAGACATTTTATCTCACATCATCTCAAGAAGAATGAGTACACTGCAGTAAGATATTTTGTGAGACCACATTCACCTAATTTTTTTTTTATGGTATATTGATTTGTTTTATTTTATTATTATTTATTGTTATTAATATCTTACTGTGCCTCATTTATAAATTAAACTCAATGCTAGGTATGTATGGATAGGAAAAAATGAGGTTTATAGAGGGTTCAGTAGTATTCACAGTTTCGGGCATCTACTGGGGGTTTTGGCATGCATCCCCTGTGCATAAAGGGGGACTACAGGAATGTACTTTACACCGGAACTCTCATCACATTCTTTCTTTTTCTTTTACATTTTTTTCTGCCTCTCATCACATACTTTAGCATTCATTGCACATAAAAATTTAACATGTCTGATCTACTCTCATGTTCTTATCTTTCAAATTTTGAGAGTAAGGTACAAAGGAGGAAAGATGTTCTATGACGAGTAACAAAGTTATGACACACTTGTTCTAGAAGACATAGCTCAGAGATTGTACTCTGTCATCCAACATTCTTGTAACTCTGTACATCATCATAACAATAAACAAAAAGCCTTTGTAACATTAGCTGCAAAATACTTTTCCTGGCCTGTCCTTTGCAACCTTGAAAATAAATAAAATTTTATGGATGTGTTTGTTTCATGTTTAATACGACATCCATCTATAAATATTGAACATAGATTAGAATATTTGGCAAACATTTATTTTTGAGTTTTTATGTTTTTTCATATTTGTATTTTAATTATTCAGGAATTTAAGAATATTTAAAGAATAATCCCCTTCCTCTTCATGGGATAATAGTTACATCTTAATAATAGTGGTGATTGTAAAATACTATTGTCAATTGAGCTATAGAAACCCTGAAATGTCTATGGCATTGACTGTGTTGTGGTCTCTCTCCTTTATGGTCATATAGTAAATGTGACACAAAACCTCCATAGGAAAAGGTAGCACCAATAAATTCCACATACAAGGTCATTATAGGTTTTGAAATTTACAGGGAGAGATCACTTTAGACTGTAGATGTCAGAAGGAAGGCTTACCTTTCAGCTAAAAATTGCATCAATTTGAAACATTTTCCAAGATTCACCTGACATTATTATAACAAAAATGCATACAATTTTTAAAATTAATTTATCCTATTGTCAACCAAAAATGTGCAAATCTTTTACAGCAGAGGTTGAATGCTCTGTGTTGAAGCTTAAAATAGTTTATTTGTACTTTTTTTTTGTTCCTTTGTTCATTTTTCCCTGTGTAATATTAGTCACTTAGGTTAAGAAGAAAATAACTTTTAAGGGCACACAAATATACATTAAAAATAATCTTAATTTTTTGTCTTTTCTTTGACAAATGGATTTGCTTTGTGAATTTGAAATTTCAATTTAATCTACAGTGATTATATTAATACAGCTAAAAATAAACTATCTGCAATTTAGGTCTTTATGATCTCAGAAGTAATTGACATATAACACTGCACTAGTTTTAGGTGTACAGTGTAATAATTTGCTATATGTGTGTATCACAGAATGGTTACAAGTTTTGTTAACATCTATCACCAGAGTTACAATTTGTTTTTGTAATGAGAACCTTTAAGAACTCTTCTCTTAGCAACTTTCAAATATATATACAGTATTACTGACGATAATCACCATGGAGTACACTACATCCCCAGGATTAATTTATCTTATAACTCATTTTGCTCACCTTTCCAACCCCTGTCTCTGGCAACTAGCAAACCACAATCATTTCTCTGTATCTATGAGTTTTTGTTTTGTTTTGTTTTCTAGATTCTATATATTAATGAAATCACACAGTATTTGTCTTTCTTCAGGAAGTAAATTTAAAAAATTTTTATGTTTATTATGATTTTTTCCTTTATTTTTTATGTTTATTTTATTTTTTTAGAGAGGGAGGGAGAGAAGGGAGGAGAGGCAGAGGGAGAGGAAGGGAGAGAATCTTAAGCAGTCTCCATATGCATCACACAGCCCGACTCAGGACTTGATCTTACAACCCTCAGATCATGACCTGAGTCGAAATGAAGAGTCAGATGCTTAGCTAACTGAGCCACCCAGGCACCCCATTCAAGAAGTAAATTTTAAAAGAAATCTTAGAAGTTGCTGTGGCTGATATCAAAGAGGTTACTGCCTATGTTCTCCTCTAGGATTCTGATGGATTCCTGTCTCACATTGAGGTCCTTTATCCATTTTGAGTTTATCTTTGTGTACGGTGTAAGAGAATGGCCGAGTTTCATTCTTCTACATATAGCTGTCCAATTTTCCCAGCACCATTTATTGAAGACACTGTCTTTTTTCCACTGTATATTTTTTCCTGCTTTGTCGAAAATTATTTGACCATAGAGTTGAGGGTCCATATCTGGGCTCTCTACTCTGTTCCATTGGTCTATGTGTCTGTTTTGATTCCAGTACCATGCTGTCTTGGTGATCACAGCTTTGTAGTAAAGCTTGAAATCAGGTAATGAGATGC
>PISX010034516.1:0-13934 GCA_004024625.1 Mellivora capensis
GATTTGTATTTCCCTGATGGCTAGTGATGTTGAACATTTTTTCATGTGTCTATTAACCATTTGTATGTCTTTTTTGGAGAAGTGTTCATGTCTTCAGCCCATTTCTTGATTACATTATTTGTGAGTGTTGAGTTTGAGAAATTCTTTATAGATCTTGGGTATTAGCCCTTTATTTGATATATCATTTGCAAATATCTTCTCCCATTCTGTTGGTTGCCTCTTAGTTTTCTTGACTGTTTCCTTTGTTGTGCAGAAGCTTTTTATCTTGATGAATTCCCAGAAGTTCACTTTTGCTTTTGTTTCCCTTGTTTTTAGAGATGTGTCTTGAAAAAATTGCTGTGGCCAAGGTCAAAGAGGTTACTGCCTATGTTCTCTTCTGGTATTTTGATAGATTTCTGTCTCACATTGAGGTCTTTCATCCATTTTGAGTTTATCTTTGTGTATGGTGTAAGGGAACGGTCAAATTTCATTCTTCTGCATGTGGGTGTCCAATTTTCCCAACAGCATTTATTGAAGAGGCTATCTTTTTCCATGGCATATTCTTTCCTGATTTGTTGAATATTAGTTGGCCATAGAGTTGAGAGTCCATTTCTGGGGTCTTTATTCTGTCCCATTGGTATATATCTATTTTTGTGCCAATATCATACTGTCTTGATGATTACAGCTTTGTAATATAACTTGAAGTCAGGCATTGTGATACTCTCATCTTTGGTTTTCTTTTTCAATATTCCCCAGTCCCAATTTGGGTTTTTTTCTGGTTCCATACAAATTTTAGTTTTTTTTGTTCCAGCTCTGTAAAAACGTCAATGGTACTTTGATAGGGATTGCACTGAAAGTGTAGATTGCTCTGGGCAGCATAGACATTTAACAATGCTTATTCTTCCAATCCATTGGTATGGAATGTTTTTCTATCTCTTTGTATCTTCCTCAGTTTCTTTCAAAGTGTTCTGTAGTTTCTAGAGTACAAATCCTTTACCTCTCTGGTTAGGTTTATTGCTAGGTATCTTAAGCTTCTGGTGCAATTAATTATAAGTGGGATCAACTCCTTAATTTCTCTTTCTTCTGTCTCATTTTTAGTGTATAGAAATGCAACTGATATCTGTGCATTGATTTTGTGTCCTGCCATGTTGCTGAACACCTGTTTGAGTTCTAGTCTTCTGGGTTTTCTATGTAAATTGTCATGTCTTCTGTGAAGAGAGAGAGTTTGACTTCTTCTTTGCCAATGTGAGTGCCTTTTATTTCTTTTTTTTGTCTGATTGCTGAGGCTAGGACTTCTAGTATTGTGTTAAACAATAATGGTGAGAGTGGGCATCCCTGTCATGTTCCTGACCTTATGGGAAAGCTCTCAGTTTTTCCCCAATGGAATGGTATTCTCTGTGGGCTTCTCATAGATGACTTTTATGATATTGAGGTATGTTCCCACTATCCCTATACCTCAAAGAGTTTAAATCAGAAAAGGATCCTGTACTTTGTCAAATGCTTTTTCTACATCAGTTGAGAGGATCATACAGTCCTTGTCTTTTCTTTTATTCCAAAGGTTGGCCCACCCTTGCATCCCCAGAATAAATCCCACCTGGTCATGATGACTAATCCCAAAATACCAACCATGATCCAAACAAAATCGAGAATAGTCAGAAGCCACCACCGAAAAACAAAGCCAAAATGAAACGCAAGAATACAATTAAAAAAAAAAAAGGTAAAAAGGGGGAGGGGAATGGGGACTCTAATCTCTCAGTGTGGACAAAGCAGGGTGTTCCAGTTGTTCCTGGCTGTATTTTGGTCTGTGTGTTAGAGGACACTATGTCCCCAAATTACAAGAAAGTTTATATATACATACATATGTATATATATATATGCAAGGTAAAATTGAATAGAATGAATATATAGCTATAAAAATATAGATGTGAAAAAGCGACTATGAAATATAAATTAATATAATAAACATCTAGTTGGAATGCAGAAAAGATAAAAAGAAAAAAAAAAGAAAGGCATAAGAAAAAGAAAAGGAGAATTTTATCTGAAAAATAAACAACTCGTGTGGTCACACCTGGAGCTCAAGATACTGTTTTCTCCTGGTGTTGAGATTTTACAGCCCTATGGGATCCATAGAGTTGCCATCCATCTGTTCTTCTAGTCTGTCTTCTGCAGGAGGAGCCTGCTGGCTGTTTCTCAGGTAACCCTGCCTAGACGGAGTTGCCCTGCTCCCTGTCGGGGGGGGAGGGGCTCAGTGGAAACTGGTCCTCTGTGTGGTTTTACTTCCCTGGAGGCTTTCTGCTTCTCTTCTGATGATCAAAGCAAACATGGCTGCACCCAAACCTCTGGCCCAGAGCAGAAAGATTGCAGTCTGCCCTCTTTAATAAACCCGCTAGGGCAAACAGTCTCCACCTCTGTATGCAACGAAAAATGTAACCTCCCGTGGGATGCTTCCAGTGCAACTCAGAGGTAGTCCCAGGGGCCTGGGAGTGCCACTGCTCTTTGTAATTCTAAAACCTCTAGCTGCCAGGGACTCATTTATGCAGCCATAGCTCCTGGATCAAGTCTGGGGGCTACTGTAATGCCCTTCACAGGCTGCTACCCCCCTTGCAAGTTTTTGCCCATTCATGGGTGCAGGTTCCCATTTTTTTTTCAGGCTGGTCAGGAAAAAAAGCAATTATCCACTGGCCTGGTTTGGGGTTTATGGTGATCTGAGCTGAGAGTCCCTTCTAGGGCTCAGTGACCATAACCTGCTTCCTGGTTCCACTGCTCAGGCACTCTACAGGTTCAGGGTCCCCCTTTTGCTTTGTAGTCCCTCAGATCCCGAGACCACAATTGGTCTTTTCATTTCCGAAGCCTAGAATTGTATCTTTTCATTTCCAGAGCCTCTTTCAGAGAGGGATGTCTCTCCCTAGAGCAGAATTCTAAGGGTTCTGATTTTGTACTCTGGTGTTATATCACTTTCCAGGAGCCAGCTTATCGAGGCTCCCTCCCCCTTTTATCTTCTGATATCTCTCCACAGATTCATAACTCTACATGTCCTACCTTGCAAGAAGCAGTCACTTTTCTGCTTGTAGAGATCCAGAAATATGTTGTTGCATCTCATGCTGATTTCATGGGTGTTCAAAATGGTTTGATACATATCCAGTTAAATTCAGGGAGACAGTTGAAAGGGCATCCCCTACTCCTCTGCCATATTGCTTCCTTTCTTAAGAAGAACTAAAAAGGTGCTCAGTCCTGGGGTCATTGGGGGAAGCCAAGTTATCTTCACTACTAGGGAGAATGTAAATTTATGCAGATGTTTATAGAGCAGTTAGATAATGCCCATGTTCTTATTGTCTCAGTCTTTCTTTTCCATCATTCATTTCTGACTCTCCTTGTCCTCTTTAATACAAGTTGATTTGTGTTTCTTCTTACCTAATTATGATTCAGCCAGCCAACAAACATCTACTATTGCACTTCCTGATAAAACAAGCTTGCTCTGAGAAATGACTGTTAATGTTGACCTAAAGTGCCTCTCATGTGCAATTCTGAGGTCCCTTCCAAATGTACCTGGCTCAAAATAGCTTTCCCAATGCTGCCCTGTCCTTTCAGTCATCCCCAATTCTATTCATTATTTCCCTGATGAAAGTTGAAATTACTGCCAATTGGAAGTGCACTTAAAGCGCCCCACAAATGAAATAAAATGGAAATAATATCTGTGATATTATTTAATATCCTACAGCATCTAGGTCAGAGTGTGTGGTCAAAAATGTGTTTCCTATCTTTCCCTGTTGTTTAAAAAGCCTCACTTGCCCTCAAAACAGCTCTGAACATTATGAAAAGCCAGACAGGGGCACTTGCACAAAGTATAAGAATCCTTGTCTCTTTCAGAGAAATGTTCATTGGTGGGCCGAAGTTTTTAAATAATATTTCTGCTTATTTTTTGACAGTGATTAAAAATATAATCTGTGAAATTGTAATTTCTCACAGATTAATTATACTAAGCTGTTTCCAACTAGTGAAATCCTTGTGGTGTTTCATGTTCAGATAAGCAAAGTGGTAGGCACAGAGAGCAAGCCACACGAAGCATGTAGACATGACACAAAGGGTGCATCCCATACAAGGGCAGGGGAATAACTGTCCTGAGTCAAAGTCAGAGCCACTCCCACTTCAGGGCCTGCTGGGTTATACCAGGTGTTTCAGTGCGGTGGCATTGGGCCAGATTCTCCCCATTTCCGTACTGCGCTGATGACATGGCTTCCTGTAGCTCACTGTGGCTTAATTTGTTGGACTTACCCAAATTACACTACAATGCCCTAGACAATATTTATTCTGATAGTGGCCGAGTTTTCCTGGGTCTAGAGAAATAGACAAGAAGGCTGAGAAATTGACACCTTTCTTTAAAAATGAGCTGCTGAGAAATTTAAAGAAGTAGTTGTAAATTCCATGAAATCATTAAGGGTAGTTTATAGACAGGAAAATAAAATGCTATCCTGCATTCAGAGAAGACTCTTTTCCCTCTATAGTTTAAGTGGACACTTGAAACATTCATGCAGGGATACGTATTTGAGCTATCTTATTCCCTGATTGAAAGGGATTTGCAATAAACTCCTTCATCTGCTCTTGCTCCCACATGGCCAGTGGCACAGAGCTTTTAATTTATTTAACTTGTTTATTTGCTTATTACCAAAAATGTAGAGACAATTCTGCAAATAAATAGCCTTTTCAAATACTCCATCCTTAATCGTGGTCTCACTAGTACTCCTGCCCCCTGGAGACACCAACATCTTGGAAGGATGCAAAACTTTTCATTTAGTCACAGATAATCCCCCAATCTTTGAGTTTCACCAGCCGTGATATGTTTCACTATCATCACGAAAGTTAGTTGAATGTGTTTTTGGCCCTTGATCTTCCAAAACTCTCAAACACTGTTTGTATAACTATGGGGACAATAATAGGAGTCTATGACTAATTAGAACTTAAGGGAAATGCAGAGTACAATTTGGAAACAACTATTCTTTTTCTAACTTCTATTTCCTGTCCCCAAGTCATTGCCATGTTCTGCAGCTCTATTCAAGGACATCTGCTTGTCTCTCACTGTACTTGGCTCTACAAAGACCTTGTTCACTTTCTTGTCTTCTTTGGAAGAGGTTCAGCACATGCCACCCTAAAATGTGCCACTTTGGTATATTGATTACTTCAAACTGAAGCCACTTGAAAAACAGCAAATGCACAAGGAGGCTTTCTTTCTTTGAGCTTCCGTATCTACCTAAAGCCACATCCTCTAAAAGGAGCTCAATTGTCATAAATCCCTTTCCCAGAAGTTTCATCAACCAGGAAGATGGATTCATCACAGGAGAGGAGACTAGAAGTCAATAGCACACCCAGAAACACTTGGTCACACATTATCACAACTCCCATCTCTTCTTTTAAGGGCCCATTCCTCTCTCCTAAAAATCACTTACTTTCCAAATTGTCTACATACCCTCTGCTCCCATTCTCCTATTAAGATGGGTATATACAAGCTCTCAAATCTCACTACTTTTTGGGGTATTCACTTTTTCTCTGTAGTGCCCTATGCATGTAATGTTAAAAATTAATAAATTTGTATAGTTTTTCTCTTGCTGATCTGCTCATTGTCAGTTTATTTCATTGAGCCAGCGATAGAACCTAGGAAGGTAGAGTCTTCTTTTCCCTGAACTGTGGTCCCTGTATCCTGGATAGTACACATACCCTTGTGTCCTCCAGTTTTCTGTTTTCAGCCGTTTCTAGGATATTGCCATTCACGTCATCCCATCGCACTTAGAACTAAGGTGCTTATCTCTTCCTGCCTCCTGCTTTGTATCCTTCCAAGATGTTGGTTGTCTCCAAGGGGCAGAAGTACTAATGAGATCACGATTAACAACAACAACAACAACAACCAAAATAAAACCCAACAACCCTCACTTTGAAAATCTTCAAACTTTCTTCTAAATGTAATGTTTCTGTGTGCATAATTATGTTGTGCAGTACACAATTACTGTGACTGGGTATAGCCTAAATTCTTCAAGGGCATTTTATTCTAAGGAATAGGTCTTCAGAAAATCTACCCTAAAGTGATACATGAACTCTTTACTTTGATGCAAGAAAAACCTCAGCAGAGGCTTATCAAGAAGGGCATGAGATTAACTAACACCCCTCTCCCCTCTCTAAGAATTACCCTGGAGTCCTTGATAATTAATCAACTCTACAAAAAATTCTTTCCAGCTTTCTGAACTAACTCTGTTGCCACACAGGATTGGAAGATAGGCTGCAGGATTAAGGGCTTTGCTATCAGACAACAATGGCTTGGATACCTAGGATGACTTTGTTAGAAAGATGCCACAACTCCCCGGTGTGCCATCTTTAATGGCACTGATAAAATGAGAACTGCTTTGGAAAATGACTTCCTTTTCAAATGATGGTTGTGAAAGCTGTTTACGATATCCTTTATTTAATGTCTTCCTGCTTGCTGTGTTTTCTTTTTCTAATCCTGGAATTAACAATTAAATGTGTTTTGTTGGGTATCATCTAACATTTTTTTTTTCACTAAAACATGTTCCATCTCTAACAGTAATGAAAACTCTGTGAATAAGTCTACTTTATGAAAACAGCGCAGTTATTTTTGCCCTGACAGTTTTGTGTAGATCTAGGTCATGCATTCATTTAATTAAACATTTGCTGCCACTATTATTATTATTAAGTTATTATTGAGCACTTATTGTACAAGAAGCAATGCTTGTGTTGAGAGGGATGGAAGAAGTATACTTTCTTAAGTATACAAGGTGTTTAGAGTCTATATGTGCTGCCAAAGTGAGCACTGGAGAGTTTAGACACAATAAAAACAGAGAAAGTGAGGCCTGCTCACTTCGCGGTGCTGGGCCTCCCATAGTCTATTCCCAACATTCAACACTGTCCATTCTCGCCACCACCACTTTGCACATGAGAGTTTCCCTCCTCACCAGGCACCCCAGCACCTGAATCTAGACCTCATTTCCTGTTCAGAAGAGTGGTGCTCAAAGTCTCTGTGTCCAAGTATGCATGCCCTTAGTCCTCTGTGTTTTATCCCTTCACTCATACATGCGTTGTAGAGGTGGGTCGTTTCTAAGGAAGCGGCCATCGTGCTTCCTCGGTCAGGTTGTATAAGGGGTCAGGCTGTATAAGACTTTCTTCTCTATCTCAGCACTGAGCTGTAGTGATTCATTGTACTTTCTACCCAAAACACACCATTCCACAGCAGCCATGCCCTTTCCCACTTCTTGTAGCATTCTTGATCACAAACATGACACTCTCTGACAGGCCAAGGTACAACACAAAACAAATGCAAACAGGTGAAGGGTTCAGGGGAGACACTCTGGCTATCTAGCAGCATCATAGGATTCAACCCCTTTTCCCTCAGGTCTCTCTAGAACCATCCACAAAAGGGCCCAATGTGAAACCTCAATGACACAAAAGAGAAAAATAATTGAGCACGAGGAGGAAGAAGAGGAGACTCTGGCCAACATCACACTCAGTTCTACTGCCAGTGAGGATAGAAAAGATGTGGACTGAAAAACTGTTACTGAATCTTCCCACCGTCTCAAGAATAGCCTGAAAGACACCAAAGCAGTCCACTGGATAATCCCCAGCCCTGGGGAAATTTGTGCGGGGATGAGGTAGTGATGTCATCTGCTCTATCAAGGACGCTTCTTGAGGATTTAACAAATTGTTCATTTCTTACTTTGCCCACCCTACATCTTTCCCAGACCTGACAGTTCTGATTCTCTTGTCCTTGGTAGTTTCAACAGCTTGATTCTAAACTCCACTGAGGACCTGGGTACTTACAGTTTAATAGCTCTTTCTGCATCATTTCCAACTTCTGCAAATAGCTTTTCAATTATTTCTGGAGGTCCTTGCACTAGAGTCTTTGAACTCATGCTGACTCAGAGGAAGATCCCCAGTTCTGATTCCTGCTTTCCCAAAGCCATCTATCTGCCCTTTTAGGGTTATGACATTCAGACAAAGAGCAGGTAATGAGGAGCTTGCCAATTGAAAGTTTTAGAACAGAATTGTTGAGTCAAGGCAGTACTAGACAAGTTGAACTAAGCTTTTGCAACAGTGACAAACAACCCCAAGAAATCCAGTGGCTTGCCAAACAACAAAAATATTTCTTGTTTAAGTTACAAAAGGAGGACTGCAGATCTGCTTCAGTTCTGCCAGTATTGGTAAGTTTTTCTGTCCTCTGCTCAGTTCTGGCCCCCAGAGAAAGAGAAGTTTCTATATGAGACATGTTATTCTCACAGCAGAGGACATGAATGCAGTAGAGCCTGGGCCAATCCACACAATGTAAAACTTCTAGTTAAATAAAGCTAATCACATGGATGTTTGCAACCCATTGGCTAAAGCACAGTGGGCCAAGTTCTGATCACTTTATCCTCTTTCTCCACCATGTGAGACAGATCACTTAACACAGGGTAGAGACACATAATCCTATTTCAAAGAGAAAGCAAATATTTGAAAACAGTATCATGAGGACTATAGGTTAAGAGAGGGGAGAAGGAGACATGATCTCATTGACTAGAATGGGGTGCAAAGCAGGGTTTGGTCCACAAGGGATGGACAGTAAGTCAGTTACTAATTTCCATAGTATAATTTTTTTATGATAAACAATAGACATCTAACTCAAATTAACTTAATTGAAAAATGACCTAATGTGTTGGCATCTCCAGATGGAGTTGAGGGATGCAAGCTCTATGCTCACAAATAATTTCCCCAGGAATCACTTCCTATTTCGGCCTCTTCTACACAGTTTCAAGGGCTTCTGAAAGCCCTAGGCTTACAGTTTATCAGCTTAACCCTAAGTTAACCCAAAATGCCTATTGACCAATAGCTCTAATGACAATGACATTCATTGCTTCTGAATGTCTCACTTGTTTCACATTCCTAAAACTAGTTCATGTGTCAGAGGAATGTGATAGTTACCTAGACCTGGGTCACACGGTCACAGCTAGAAATGGAAGTGAAGTTAGCCACACCTGAAACATTTGGGTGAAAACTATGGAGTAGTTCTCCAAGGAACTTTGAGGTCTTCTTACCAAATGGGAATGCTAAGAGCCCCACAAGACCACTAAGAAGAATTGTTGGTTAAATTAAATTTATTCATGCTGGGCGAAGGAAAACAAATTCTCACCAACAGGGAAAGTTATGGCAGGAATTTGAGAAGAGTAGGGCTAAAAAGGTCAGGTGGAATTCTGGTGATGTTGGGCAGGGTTTTGGAAGTGAGGAAAGAATAGGACAGGTGGATGACACTGCCAATAGGTGGGAAGACATAAAGTGGGGATTTTCCCATAAACTGTTTAATATAACATCTCTGTCCTCCCCTGAGGCTCGCTTTTCCAGAGCAAGTGTAACCACTAGCTTGGCTCTTGACTGACTGTAGGTTGCATTCTTGGTAAGTATCTGTTTCATAGTGAGGGGATAGGTGTCTGGCTGATAAAAAGAGAAGATGCCGCCAAGATAGGTCATAGTACTAGCCCAAGGATAGCCATTGGGCTTACTTGCTGTAGAGTCACTTGAATGACTAAAACAAGGCTCTTTTTATCCCTCTTGCCTGAGTACAGGGTTAGATCAAGAGCTAGGTGAGCGTTAGGAATTTTGAGCTGTGGTTATTGGCTCTCCGGTGTTGTTTGGGAGGCAGTGGTGGAGCATGAGTGACATTCCTTGGAGTTTTCCACTGGTCATTGGAATATCCCTACAAGCTTCAGTTTCTCTTTCCATTCCTGAAAGCTATAGGCAGCATTGTTCTTCAGGGAACCAGGAAAAAGCTTAGGATAATGGAGAACAGGACAGAGAGTGCAAAGTGGTGGACAGGGAAGGGAAGAGAGTCTGTGATCAAGAAGAAAGTTAAACTTTTCCTTTTAAAATGATGGTCACTATATGAAAAAAGCTAAGAGTCAGCCCACTTAAATGAAATACCATAGCCACTTTTCCATCAACAAGCACCAATAATTTCTTCCTCCCTCGCTTATACTAAAGACTATTTTTCCCTAAGGAGACTCATAAATGGGGTTTTTAAAACTTTGTAAGTGCTCATTAATTCCTATGAGTTGAGAAAAATTCCCAATTTCAGTGCTCACTGTCGCATCCTCTAATAATTTTTGTCTGATGAAAAAAAGTAATTTTTCTTTCTTCTCTGACTGCCAGAGAATCTTAACAAAAAGTGCTAAAGAAATAAGAATCAGGCCACCCCTGTGTGGTAGTAAGGACCTCGACAGTCACCATGTTGTGTGAACAGTCACTCAAAGGTACCCTTCTCTGTGCAGGGTCTTGGACTTCACTTCCAAACTCCTTTGTTTCCTAAATTGTTCCTTTCTTTCCCATGCTTTTCAAAAACAATGAACACAATCAAATTAAAGGGCTAATGGCAGAAGCAATGAGACTCTTTTCTCTATTTTTCCAATGTCTCTCTAAGAAGGGGCCCTCATGTAGGGCAATCACATGCCTTGATTTTTGACAGTAATGATTTGGTGAATTATTCCAGAAAGGCCAATTCAGAATTAAAAGCATTCTTCTCAAGAAAGATGAAGTTTTAAAAGGTGTTTTACTGATGTTTAATGATAGGGTTATGTATGTGTAAGTAAATTGGGTCCAAATCGCAAAATGAAACGTATCTATACATACTGCTTTATGGTTCTGATCTTTATAGGACCCATTATAGGTCCTGTCCTTACTCTGTTACTCTCAGCACGATAGATTGAGCCAGCAACTTGCATTTATTGTAATTGCCAATGTGTGCATAGCTTGGCACGTGCTCACTTTCTAATAAGGACAAAATGAAAAGATTAGTTCCTCTCCTGTGCACTGTGCACAGCATATCATGCATGGAGAGGCAGAGTTGGGGCCACTGTTTGTTTTCCCATCCACAACTGACCAAAGAAATCATACCACTTTTCACTGTGGTCATCAATAAGATTCGCTGTTTTTCAAAGATAAAAGGTGAATGGGCATCTGTTGAAAGAATGAACAAGATTTTATTTTTCAGCAAAAATAGAAGTGTCAATGTTGAAAAGCAAGATGAATATTTGGTTTGGGATATCATTAGGATGGCCTATTTGTCTTGTGCCCTCCCAACAGGTATCTATTGCACATTCAACCTTTTGATTGTGCACATGTATCTTCTATAACTTTTAGGATGCACTGGAAACCCAATTGCCTAGCCTCTGGCTAAGGGAAATATGAAAGGATAAGAGAAAATCAATGAAAAGTTAAGTAAGGACTTACCATGTACTAGATATATTTTGTTATAAATATTTATAATAAGTCCACTGTAAATATTAGAAAATACTTTGATTGGCTATGGGTAGTATTAGGGAAGGTTTGCCAGAATGGATTATAAAATGTTGAAGTTGACCAGATGTCTTGACCCCACAAGGGAGCCATGCTGCTTCTCTCCTCCCTTTTCAGAGAGAGAGGGATGGATGCCTGAAGGTGGGTGGTTGAGTCCAAGAGTCATAAGAAAGCAAGATGTATTGCTGTCAGCCTAAACATTACTTGTCTTACCCTAAACCTCACTAGCAGGAAAGCCAACCACTCCCTAAATGACATTGTCGGAACATAGGCAAGGGATGTTTTTCTGTAAGCCTGGGTTTCCTCCTCTATCAAATGAGCAAATTCTCCCAGTCAATCTCTAAAGCCCCTTCTAGTTCTAAAATTTGATTATTCTTTTTATCCAGACTTGCCCTCTCAAATAGCTCACGAGACGATTATTTTTAACACCCCATGAGAAATGAGAGACAATTATTCTTAACCCTCCTTAATGATGATTAAAGAAAGAAAGAGGAATTAATCTTGTACTTTACACATAATAACGTAACATTAATGAAATAACCAGAAATAGAATACAAATCCACAGATGGCTTGACTTGTGTAAAGTGTGTGCTATAAAGAGTGAGAATAGGCTTTGGAGCCTAGCAAAAAGGAATCTGAATTCCAGCTCCATTTCCACATGACCCCAAGTTTCTTTCTTCCTCGTTGAGGAAGTGGAAGACACGCACAGCTCACAGTGGTTGCAGGACTGAAATGATTAAGCCGTGTGACTAGTGTGGTGTTTGGTGTACAGAAGACCTCAATGAGTCTTTGTTTCTCTCACAGCCACCCTTCGTTCTTTCTATCTTCATTTCATTAGCCTCTCTAGGGGCCTATTCAGTCAAGCCTTTGAACCACAGTTGTATTGTAATAAACTTTGCCCATAATTACATTCTGATTATGTGCCCGACACTATGCTATATCTCTACTGGCATTTCCTTATTTAATATTTACAAAAACTCCATTAGGTAGACACTATTCTTACTGCCCACATTTTCTAAATAAGGAAATTCTGTGTTTAGAGATGTATAATTCTCCAAGATCACATAACTAGTGGGACTCCAGATTTGAACAAAGCTTAGTTAAGTACTAAAGTCCATGCAATCAGCCACCACTCTATAATTTCTTTTTTTTAAAGATTTTTAAAAAAAATTATTTGATAGACAGGCGGGCAGAGAGAGAGGAAGGGAAGCAGACTCCCTGCTGAGCAGAGAGCCCAATGTAGGGTTTGATCCCAGGACCCTGGGATCATGACCTGAGCCAAAGGCAGAGGCTTTAACCCACTGAGCCACCCAGGCGCTCCCACTCTATAACTTCTAATTTACTATCACAGAAGGCATAGAATAAAAGGACAACATTCTTTTTCCTAGTGTAAAAATATCAAAACCAGGAAGGTAGAGTTTAGGCAATGGGTTTTCGTAGATAACAGATGTCCAGATAATCTTCTGGTTCTTGCCAGGGGTTGCTATTACCAGCAAAATGCGTACATCCTGAGGGTTAATTGTTGCTATTTTGCCTCCTGAGGTCAAATTGACAAGAAGAAATATACATCAGGGAGAGAGATTCCAATATAATAAATTATTATGCAAGATAATAAATCTTTGAAGATTGGATTCATATTAAGTTTACTAAACAGATACATACTTTCCATTATTTCCATTATTGCTATTGTGTTGAATACTAATGCAGCAATAAAGATGCACAATACATGTAATCTGAAAGTTTTTTTCTGAGATGTGCATCATTACTTGAAGAATTTGGAGTAAGATTCCTTCTTTTTATCAGGAAAACAAAATTTAAAAATTTTGATTTTTGTCTAAGATGGCTCTATCCTAAATTAATGGATGTATTTTATTTATATGCAAACTTTAATTAGAGGAGGAGTTTCATAAGTACAGTCTTGTCATGGTATAGCATGATGACATATGCTTCAGCTTTAAGACAGATCTGTGTTCCAAATATAGCTTTATTCTCTACTAATTGAGTGATCATGAAATTCCATATACAAAATTAGTACAATTATTCTTTGTGTTCTTGAGGAACTAAATGAGCTTCAGGTTAAACATGAGGGCTCAAACACATATTATTACCACTACTCTCTCATAAAAATGAAAGCAATAGAATAAAATGCATATACATCCTAAAGGGAAAACAGAATAGGAAAGAAAAGGATAGCAGATGAAGGATAGCAACACAGTTTCTGGAAGATGGAAAGTGGAAGAAAGCGGTGCCTGGGTGGCTCAGTGGGTTGAAGCCTCTGCCTTAGGCTCAGGTCATGGTCTCAGGGTCCTGGGATCGAGCCCTGTATCAGGCTCTGTGCTCAGTGGGGAGCCTGCTTCCTCCCTCTTTCTGCCTGCCTTTCTGTCTACTTGTGATCTCTCTCCCTCTATCAAATAAATAAATAAAATCTTTAAAAAAAAGAAAAGAAAGGAAAATTGGAAGGAAAAATGGCAACTTACCTAACACAGAAAGTTAAATCCTATGTGTTTAAAGAAGAGGTGACTAAAAAGAAGTAGCAGACTGTGTTGAGGAACTTCAGAAACATCCAGAAACAGGAGGCATGGTGGGGAGTGGATTAGACATGGGAGGGATTTATGATAAACTTTTTTTTTTTTTTT
>PISX010034517.1:0-13921 GCA_004024625.1 Mellivora capensis
CTCTGAAATTTGTGATTTCTCTTCTCCTGCTGGTCTATACCCATTTTTTTAAGCATGCAGCTTTTTTCCAGTTATGTTGATTATATTTTTTGATTCACTTCTGTTATTTTCAGTTCTTTCTTAGAACATCTAAATGTCTTTATATAATGTTGATTTTTAAAAAGTGAAGTGGTACAAGTATACAATTAAATACTCAAATAGAACCAAAGGACATTAAAAATCAGCAGTTCGCTGCCCCTCACCTCCCTCCATCCTTTTCTATGCACAGTTCTATACACATCTAACTATTTTTGCTATAAGTTCTATTACTGCAGTCCATGTGTTAAAATAATATTTTTATACTGCTATTTATTGACATATCCATTTGAAATAATGACCTTTTGAAGAGCTGGGTTTGAGGGTCTTAGCATCATCCTTTCCACTCTCTGTCTTCCAAAACTTTTGGTTGTATCAACTGCGTTTACATCATTATGATTATATAAATATTAGTCATTACTGAGACAAAGAATATACTATTATTTCACTAGTATATTACCTTTAGTTTGTCTTAGAGCTGGTAATTGCTTTTGTTTTGCTTGGTTTTCTTTGTGTCTAAAACAATCATTTACTAAATAAATGGTTCCACAGAGCTGGGAAATGCCTAGTAATAAAATTTCCCTAAACATTCAAAGATACCATAAAGTCTGTAGTTCGATTAGTTAGTCTTCTTGGAAACTGCCTGCTCCCAACTCTGTAACCTCATGCTCTGCTATGGGCTCTTGCTCTTCAAGCCTGCTCCACACCTGCTGCCAAGGAGCTTCTTAATGAATCTTCTGCATTGAACCCCCAGTTTCCTGTACGATGTCTACCTCTCTCTTTCACTTATTCTGCTGAAATGTGACCTCCAGTTACCTCCCAAGATGGGGGAAGGGAAGTAGGTAGTAAACTCCTGAATTATTAGCTGTCTGAAAATATCTTTATTTCACCCTTACCACTTGACTGGTAGTTTGGGTAAGAATAGAGTATAAGTCTGAAAATCATTTTCCCTGCGAAGTTGGATGGCAGCATTTCTTGGTCTTTTAGTGTCCAATCTGGCCAATGAAAATTTCAAATGCTATTATGATTCCCTTTCCTTTGTGTTTTGTTATTTTTTTTTTGTATTATTTTCTGGAAGGTTTTAGTCCCTTTTATGCCGCTTGTTTTGAAATTTTCATTTAAGTCATTAGCCTTGTCACTCTGAGAAATTTTCATATGCATAATTAATTTCTCTCTAGTTTTTCAGTTCTTTATTTTGGAGGGGGAAGAAGGGTGAAATTTAACAATTGTTGGATTTTGAATTGTTAAGATAGATTTTCAAAGACTATCATAGTAGTTTATCTTATCTTTTCCATGTTCTTTTCTGAGGGATTTACTTGGCTTTATCTAATAGCACATCTAATAGCAAATAGAAATTTTTCATTTCAATTATATTTTAATTTAAAAGTCTATTTCTTATTATCTTTCTTTCCTAATGGCAGTTATGCTTATCTGTCTTCTAATATTTATTATTCATTAATTTTTTCTGTTATTAATTAATTTCGGTTTTCAGTTTTTAGCTGAGTACATTTCTTTTTTTAATCCTTTTTTTAAAATTTAAATTCAATTAACTAACATATATTATTCATTTCAGAGGTATAGCTCTGTGATTCATAAGTATTATATAATACCCAGTGCTCATTACAACACATACCCTTCCCAGTGTCCATCACCCAGTTACCCCGTCCCTCCACCCCTCTCCCCTTAAGCAAACCTCAGTTAGTTTCATATGATTTAGAGTCTCTTATGGTTTGTCTCCCTCTTTGGTTTCTTCTTGTTTCATTTCTTTCCTTCTCTTCCCCTGTGAGCCTCTGCATTGTTTCTTAAATTCCACATATTAGTGAGATCATATGATAATTGTCATTCTCTTATTGACATATTTCACTTAGCATAATACCTTCTATTTCTATCCATGTCATTGCAAATGGCAAGGTTTTATTTTTTATGGCTGCATAATATTCTATGTGTGTGTGTTTATGTGTGTGTGTGTTTGTGTGTGTGTGTACACACCACATCTTCTTTATCCATTCATCTGTCAATGGACATCTGGGTTCTTTCCATAGTTTGGCTCTTGTGGACATTGCTGCTATAAATATTGGGGTATAGGTACCCCTTCGGATCCCTACATTTGTATCAGTAGTGCAGTTCCTAGGTCATTGGGTAGCTGTATTTCCAACTTTTTGAGGAACCTCCATGCTGTTTTCCAGAGTGGCTGCACCAGCTTGCATTCCCACCAAGAGTGTAAGAGGGTTCCCCTTTCTCCGCATCCTTGCCAACATCTGTCGTTTCCTGATTTGTTAATTTTAGCCATCTGGCTGGTGTAAGCCATCATCGTGGTTCTGACTTGTATTTCCCTAATGCCAAGTGATATTGAGCACTTTTTCATGTCTGTTGGTCATTTGGATGTCTTCTTTGGAGAAATATCTGTTCATGTCTTTGCCCATTTCTTAATTGGATTATTTGTCTTTTGGGTGTTGACTTTGCTAAGTTCTTTATAGATTTTGGATACTAGCCCTTTATCTGATATGTCATATGCAAATATCTTCTCTCATTCTGTCAGTTGTCTTTTGGTTTGATTGACTGTTTCCTTTGCTGTGTAAAAGCTTTTTATCTTGATGAAGTCCCAATAGTTTATTTTTGTCTTTGTTTCCCTTGTCTTTGGAGATGTGTCTAGCAAGAAATTGCTGTGGCTGAGGTAGAAGATGTTGCTGCCTGTGTTTTCTCTAGGATTATAATGGTTTCCTGTCTCACGTTTAGGTTTTCATCCATTTGAGTCTATTTTTGTGTATGGTATAAGGAAATCATCCAGTTTTATTCTTCTGCATGTGGCTGTCCAATTTTCCCAACACTGTTTGTTGAAGAGATGTTTTTTTCCCCATTGGATATTCTTCCCTGCTTTGTCAAAGATTAGTTGACCATAGAGTTGAGGGTCCATTTCTGGGTTCTCCATTCTGTTCCATTGATCTATGTGTCTGTTTTTGTGCCAGTACTATACTGTCTTGGTGATTACAGCTTTGTAATAGAATTTGAAATCTGGAATTGTGACGCCCAGTTTCGGTTTTCTTTTTCAACATTCCTTTGGGTATTCAGGGTCTTTTTGCTTTTATCTGTCTTTTAATATTTATTATTCATTAGTATTTTAGACACTGAGTCTTATCTTGATTCTCAATATGTATTATATGCATATAATATATAAATGAAGTTTTTGTCTGTTCTCTATATTTTCTTTTTTTATAGTTTTGTTTTGAATTCCTTTAGCTTCTCCTTTTTACATTGAAAACATTCTTTAAATAATGTTTATTTATTTATTTAAAGATTTTCTTTATTTATTTGACAGACAGAGATCACAAGTAGGCAGAGAGGCAGAGAGAGAGGGAGAAGCAGGCTCCCCACCGAGCAGAGAGCCTGATGCGGGGCTCGACCCCGGGATCATGACCTGAGCCGAAGATAGAGGCTTTAACCCACTGAGCCACCCAGGTGCCCCAATGTTTATTTATTCTTAATGCTTAATTATTCTTTAAATAATGTTGATCTGTCCATTCATATTCCAGAGGTACCAAAATGCTCATTAAGGGTGAGTGTCTTGAGGGAAAGTAGTCTTGTTACTTGGCAGATTAGTTACTTCTATACAGAGCAGGAAAAGAGCTAGCCTTTTAATTCAGGAACCACAAAATGTCCTAATAAAGATTTCTTTTCTTGGTCTGTAGAGTTATACCCAAGATGATCCCTTTTCTAGCTTCTTGTCCAGGATACAGAGCTGAATATCTCTACTTCCAATCTAGGCAAGAGAAGGAGAAGTCTCCCAAGAGTGTGCAGTTTTTAGACTCCCTTGCATCCTATTTTCACTCCTACATGCTCTCTTGCTCTGCACAGTGCCCCTGTCACATGGTCTGGCACCTTTCAGAGAACAGACAGCTGTTGTCCTGCCAGTGCAAGGGGATGTGAGGAATGATCCTCTGACTACAGGCATGAGGAAGAGGACCTGGGACGTTCCAAATGCCCTGTATACAGTCTTCCAACTAATCTGTCTTTCCAGTCCTTATCTGTCTCACTTTTTTGGTACCTGGTGCCTCCAGGAGTTAAGCTTATCAAAGGCTTTGGGGCAAATTGCCTCATTTTTTCATAGTTTACCTACAGCCACCTGGATTGTTACTTTACCCAAGTAAATCACTTATTCCTCTTGTGCTTTCCATCGTCCAAATATTTATTAAAATCTTTTGTTTATATTATTTCCTCTTTTGTGTTATTTGTCCTGTGGGTTGATAAAAAAACTTATTTTCTGTAGGGTCATTTCTGGGTTTTACTGCCGACACCTCAGAGTGTTGTGGTTCTGCCATCTTCATTTTCTTTCATCGTGTTCTCTTTTCAAGATACTATGTTCCATTTTCTTAGAAGCCATGTTTTCATACATCATATTAAGATTTCAAAACATTTAAAAAATGTCTTTGGGTCTTGATCTCTAATTCTGTCTGATTAGTGTGATATTAATCATACTCCCTTTCTCTTATCTGCAGAAAATTTTAAGGCCCTGCATTGGTCCTTCTGTGTTTAATGTGCTGTTTGAAATCTCTCCTGAAGTCTATGCTATTAAGCTTGTTTGTGCAGTTCTCCACAGCCTTGCCTGCTGAGCCCATGCTACTGAGCTACTTGAGCTCCTTAGAGAGGACGTCACCAAAGACCACTGTTCCCAACAATTTCCCTGAGTTTTTTTATTTTTCAAAAAAATTTTCTTAATTTAAATTAAGTTAATTAACACATAGTATATTATCAGTTTCAGGGGTAGAATTTAGTGATACATCAGCTGCATATAACACCCAGTGCTCATTACATCAAGTGTCCTTCTTAATGCCCATCACCCAGTTTCTCCATACCCCTAGTCACTCCTTTCCAGGAACGTTCAGTTTGTTTCCTATATTTAAGAGTCTCTTATGATTTGCCTCCCTCTCTATTTTTATCTTTTTTTATTTTTTTCTTCCCTTCCCCCATTTTTGTCTGTTTTGTTTCTTAAATTCAACATATGAGTGAAATCATATGGTATTTGTCTTTCTCTGACTGGCTTGTTCCACTTAGCATAATATACTTTAGCTCCATCCACATAATTATAATTGACAAGGTTTCATTCTTTTTGGTAGCTGAGTAATATTCCATTGTGTGTTTGTGTGTATGTTTACCCACTTCTTTTTTATTCATTCATCCATTGATGAATATCTGGGCTCTTTCCATGTTTTGACTATTGTGGACATTGCTACAATAAACATTGGGGTGCATTTGCCCCTTTGAATCACTATTTTAGTATCCTTTGGATAAATACTTAGTAGTTCAATTGTTGAGTAATAGGGTGGTTCTATTTTTAACTTTTTGAGGAAACTCCATACTGTTTTCCAGAGTAACTGCACCAATTGCATTCCTACTAGCAGTTTAAGAGAGTTCCTTTTTCTCCATATCCTCACTAATATCTCGTTTCTTGTATTGTTAATTGTAGCCATTCTGACTGGTGTGAGGTGGCATCTCATTGTGGTTCTTATGAGTTTTCTTCCTTTTCTTCTCTTCTCTTCTCCCTTCCTACTCTTCTTCTGGGATTGTATACAACACTACTGGCCCCCCACTACTTCCTGTCAGATAGTTTTCAGCAATTCACTGTCTCTTTCTGGCTAGAATTGAAGCATTTATTGGTCTTTTTGGGTGTATCAGACTGACGCTGGAGGACTGTTAGAACAATACTCACATAATATCACAGATGGCTCACTTTTCCCAAATGTTCAGGTTTATATAGGTATTGCTGTTCTGTGTGCTGGGAGGGAAAAGATAAATGGTAAAGATGTTCCTGCTTCCCTAGTACTGAGATTAGCACTAGTGGACTGATGATGACGTTTCAGTGTATGTGAAACTTTATAGTTAGGGGATTTCCAGTGAATGCTGGCCATGGTAATTTTCTGCTTAATTTGCAGTATTATTTCAAGTTCTGAAATTATTTAAAATTTCAGTATTTTTTCAAATTCATTTTTATGTCTTACTCAATATTTCTAAGAGGGAAGTCAAGAGATAAATTTTAAGTCTTTTGCAAGACACCATTTTAAATTGTAACTTCATATAGTTTTATTTAAATTCAAAATAGCAATGTTATGTACAACAGTTTCATATAGTCACCAAATCTGATAAGCTCTTTTCAGTAAGAGTGAAGTCACATTTTGGAGATAGTTGCTAATATAATGCAAAAATAATTGGTTGGTAATGCTTACTATGTGTAGGTTCATAACCCTTTTAGGTGCTTCCATGTGTAATTGCAAACCAGCTCTGTATGCAGAGAACAGGGAGAGACCAAAGAGGCAGGCCACTCCAGGTTGGTAGTTAGCAGTTTTAAACCTAGCAAAGGGAGTTTACATTTCTTGTGGGCAGCAGCAAGATGTATGGATCCCTCCAGTTGCCCTCCATATCTTTAAAGCTTATATAGAGGTCCTAACTGGACTTCATTATGTATACTGTGCAGGTGTTTTCAACATCACATCACCATCTCAAGGTTATGCCCTTAGCACAGGGAAGAAGGCAAACAGAACCTAATTCCTAAGACAGTGGACTGGGTGAAAATTCTCCTAGTGTCAGGGTTCAGCTCACAGGTCAATTGGCGGTCATGTCTTTTTGATCACGTTCCCCAATGCTATGTTTCAAGAAGGACATACACAATTATTTTCTGACATTTTGCCTTCTAAATTTTTAAAGTCATGCAAAAGTCCTACAGCAAAATATCAGTTGCAATGTTTTGTAAAAAGAAAACTCAGTATCTATGAAATTAGGTGGTTAGAAGGAGAAAAGGGACAGATATGGAGAAAACACATTAAAGTTTTATTTTTAAATTCCACTAGGGTCTATTTGAATATACTTTTTAGTTAACTAAGGTTGTAACTGCTATTACAGGCAAAAGGGAAAATTGAAATGGAGAGCAGATTATGCCTCATAAAGATGTAGACAAGAAATGCCTAATAGGAAAGCTTTAGCCAATAAAGTATCTCTAAATGTTGTTTTCATTGACCCTGTTAGAATAATAGTACCACTATTATGGTGCACTAGCTAAGAGCAGACACCACCTTAGTATAATATTGCATAAGTTATTTAGCATATCTGATTCTCAGCTTTCTCCTTTGTAAAATGCACAATCATAAGTTTGTAATAAAGATTAAATAAGGCAATGTTACAACATGTGGTAGCTCCTGGTGCATAGTAAATACTAAAAAAATGGGGTAGGTTTTGTAAAAAAAATAAATTCTGTGTATTAATATTCTGATAAATTTTTTCTTTTTTTTAAGATTTTATTTATTTGAGATCAAGAGAGAGAGCATGAGTGGGAGGAGAGGGGTAGAGTGAGAAGCAGACTTCCCACTGAGCAGGGAGCCTGATGCAGGACTCGATCCTAGGACCCCGGGGTCATGACCTGAGGTGAAGGCAGATACTTAACAGATTGAGTCACCCAGGTGCCCCCTGATAAATTTTTTTCTTTTCAAGGATTTCACTTTGTAGATTTAAATGTGTCTTCCTTTCTTTATTTGGTAGCCCATACTATGTGAATTATCTGAACTTACTTGCTCACTAGGACTAATAAAAGAAATGCTGTTGTATTGATTAGACAGCGATGAGCTTTATATCCATAATTCCAAGAATACTGTGAGTACATTATAAATATTTGTTGAATTAATACCAAATATAAGGCCATCCCCTCTTTATTTATTAAAACCGCATGAGCTTAACCTGTAGAACATCTGGATACTGTTTAAGGACTATTAGTTATCTCTAAACCTTACTCTTCAATATTAAATACAGATGAAAGCTATTGATATAGATAATTTATCTATGCAATTATGGGTTGGGAATGTTTCCCCTGTTTCTTAGGTAGGAAACAATAGACATTTTTCATGAAAAGATTACCTCCACTTTTCTTTAAACTTCTGCATTAGAGAGTATTATACTCCCTATACCTCTGTCCAGTAGCTGATGTTAAAGGCTCTGGGCTCATTGAGAGGTTTGAAGAATTACAACACATATGTGTCTAAAAGCTTATGAGACATTTGGAGGTATAAACTATAGGACTCGAAAAACTTTCAGGGCATTAATTGAATAATACACCCAAACTCTACAGATGGAAGAGATAGGGTTGAACAAAGAAGATTTTGTAAAGAATTGACACTTGAGGGGGGCTTTTATACTGAAAAGGTAAAGGTAAATGAGAAGAAGAGAGAGAGTTAACCAAATAGAGGCAGGAACAGGAACGGTGCATTCAGAGTTCTTGAAGTTATTATAAATCTCTTTTCTGTTAAAATGAGTATTGGTTTATTCTTACATGAAGTTTGTTAGCAGTGAGCATATTTTAATTTGATGGTGTTTCTGGGAGTGATATGAATATACTGCCACTAAAAAATGTTAGGGAGGAAAACCACGATAATGCATATGAAATAACCAAAACTAGAATTCAGGCATATCCAGAGACTCAAGTATAATTTTTCCCCTTCAGGTTTTCCTTCTCATCCTTGGTTTGGGCTCTATTTATCACTTTTATTCCCCCTGTAGTCTTTCAGTGGAAAGCCACTGATTTAAACTAAAACAGAAAAATAAAGCTAGAGGTGATTCCCATTGGGAGGAATTAGGTTGGATTCTCTTGGAAGCAGATTCTGATGTGAAAGGAAAAAGTTTGTTAGGAAGGGCTCTTAGAATCAACATCTGTGGAAGAGAAGGCAAAGAAAGAAGCAGGCTTCAGCTGAGGGAGAACTTCAGAATTGATTCAGGCTTACTGACTGTCCCAGCCAAGCCCACAAGTTGTTCTCAAGTGGGGATGACATTTTAGCACGTGGTGGTGTGGTGAGGGGAAGGAAGGAGATGGAACTGAGGTTGAGACAGCTTTCTGTAGCTGAGGGCAGTTTCTTGAGAGGGCTGAGACCTCCAAGCTGTTAGCACTCTTCCCATTTCTTGAGGAGTAAGTCATTAGTCCTGAGGTGAGTCTGACCAATACATTGAAGCATCTCTGCAGGATACTAGGCCATTTGGTGATCTGGATGCCAAAAGCATTGTTTAGCCTGGGTGCAGATTGTGATAGTGGTGAGGATCATCCAGGTGATGTTGCCAGTGATGGTCTCCAGGGGCCGCTACCACTTCACTGGAAAAAGAGAAGCTTCGGGGCCTGTGTTGGTTGGCTTGGGCTTCCTGGAAAAAATATTTCTAAGTGGCTAAACAAGGGAATTTTATTTTCTCACCGTTCTGGAGGCAAGATCAGGGTTTCAGCAAATTCTGTTTCTGGTAAGAGCTCTCTTTATGGATTGCAGGTGGTGGCCACTTTCTCAGTAAGTCCTCACGTGGCCTTTCTTTATAACCATTTAAGCCATTCACTTTTTCTTAGAGGCCCCATCTCCAAATATAACCACACTGGGGGTTAGGGTTTCAACATATAAACTTGATAATGATGGGAAGGGGGCACAAATATCCATAACAAGGCAAGTTCACTCAGATTTTCATGTATATTTCCTTATGACACTGGAGAAGTATAAATTATACATGATTTTTGCTCCCCTAAAGAAGAGGGTTTTTTGTTTATTTTTTTTAATGTTAGGTGAAAAACAAATAATTAAGCAACAAAAAATAACACTACTCCCCTACTTTCATCAATATAAGTTTTTCCTGTATTGGCCTTTTGCAAACTGCCTAGCGTGGCTTGTGATTAAAAATAATAATTATCATTCATTTACTCAATAAATATATTTTAAATGACCACTGTGGACCCCCTGCATTTCAATTTATATTTAATATACCACCCAATATGTATCCCAGTATATCCTCATTCAAAATTACCAACAGGGGGAGGAGTCAAGATGGCGGAGAAGTAGCAGGCTGAGACTACATCAGGTAGCAGGAGATTAGCTAGATAGCTTATCAAACCATTGTGAACACCTACAAATCCAACAGGAGATCAAAGAGAGGGAGAACAGCAATTCTGGAAACAGAAAATTGACCACTTTCTGAAAGGTAGGACCGGCAGAGAAGTGAATTGAAAGCGACGGGAGGATAAACTGTGGGGGAGGGGCCGGCTCCTGGCAAGCGGCGGAGCAACAGAGCACTAAATTGGGACTTTTAGAAGTCTGCTACACTGACATCGCTCCAGAGGCTAAACTGGGGAGAAGCCCACGCGGGGTCAGCGTGGCCCCAGGTCCCGCAGGGTCACAGAAGGATCGGGGGTGTCTGAGTGTCACAGAGCTCACAGGTATTGGAGCGGGGAAGCCAGCTACAGAGACAGAGCCGAGGAGTGAGCTCTCATCTCGGGGTTACCTTGAACCGGTCACAGGCTGGGTGAGCTCGGAGTGCGGCCAGAGGCGAGGGAGATGGGAGTGGCTGGGGCTTTTCTCTGAGGGCGCACTGAGGAGGGGGGCCCTGAACTCTAGAGTCCTCCGGGCCGGAGATTGAGAGGTCGCCATTTTCATTCCCGTCCTCCAGAACTCTACAGAAAGCGCTCAGGAACAAAAGCTCCCGAAAGCAAAACCGAGCCGTATTACTTAGCCCAGCCCAACCAGGGTGGTGCAATTCCACCTCAGGCAAAGACACTTGAGAATCATTATAACAGGCCCCTCCCCCAGAAGATCAACAAGAAATCCAGCCAAGACCAAGTTCACTTAACAAGGAGAGCAGGGGAACTCCAGAGGAGGAGAAAGCAAAGCATGGAATTCATGGCTTTCTCCCCATGATTCTTTAGTCTTGCAGTTAATTTAATTTTTACTTTAGTTTTTTTTTCATTTTTCTTTTTCTGCTAAATTTTTTTAACTTTTACACTTTTCTTTTTTAACGTTTTTAAACTAGTTTATCTTTATCCTAACAATACCTTTCCAAAAAAATAATAATCTTTTTTGAACCTTCATTATTATAGTCATATTTTATCCTTCATAGTATTTAACTTTATTTTTTGTATTCACATAAGGGTCTTTTCTTCAAAAAAATTTGGGGTACAACTTCCCCTAGTGGATCACAATATACCCTAAATCTAGCTCTGGGCTTGTTCTAGTCTCCAGCCTGAGCAAATTCTCTCCACTTCCTTTTTCTTTATTCTCCCAACCAACTTAATCAGCTCCTTTGTTTAGAAATTAAAAAAAAAATTGTTTTTCATCTTTATAGGCATATTCCATCCCTTCACTGTGTTTACCCTTATATACGTTTTTCATTCTTTAAAAGTTTGGGAGGTACTTTCTTCTAAGAGACCAAAATACCCCACAATTAAGTGGGTTACCCTGTTCTAGTCACCAGTCTATTTTATATATATATATATATATATATATAGAGAGAGAGAGAGAGAGAGAGAGTTTTTTTTTATTTGTTTTCTTTCTTTTAATTTTTTTTTTTTCTGAACTTCTTTTTATCCCCTTTCTCCCCCGCGCACGATTTGGGGTCTCTTCTGATTTGGTTAAAGGGCATTTTCCTGGGGTCATTGCCACCCTTTTAGTATTTTATTTGCTCCTTCATATACTCTAATCTGGAAAAAATGACAAGGCAGAAAAACTCACCACAAAAAAAAGAGCAAGAGGCAGGACTGAAGGCTAGGGACCTAATCAATACAGACATTGGTAATATGTCAGATCTAGAGTTCAGAATGATGATTCTCAAGGTTCTAGCCGGGCTCGAAAAAGGCATGGAAGATATTAGAGAAACCCTCTCTGGAGATATAAAAGCCCTTTCTGGAGAAATAAAAGAACTAAAATCTAACCAAATTGAAATTTAAAAAGCTATTAATGAGGTGCAATAAAAAATGGAGGCTCTTACTGCTAGTATAAATGAGGCAGAAAAAAGAATTAGTGATATAGAAGACCAAATGACAGAGAATAAAGAAGCCGAGGAAAAGAGGGACAAACAGCTACTGGACCATGAGGGGAGAATTTGAGAGATAAGTGACACCATAAGACAAAACAACATTAGAATAATTGGGATTCCAGAAGAAGAAGAAGAAAGAGAGAGGGGAGCAGACGGTATATTGGAGAGAATTATTGTAGAGAATTTCCCAGTATGGCAAAGGGAACAAGCATCAAAATCCAGGTGGTGCAGAGAACCCCCCTCAAAATCAACGAGAATAGGTCCACACCCCATCACCTAATAGTAAAATTTACAGGTCTTAGCAACAAAGAGAAAATCCTGAAAGCAGCCCGAGAAAAGAAGTCTGTAACATACAATGGTAAAAATATTAGATTGGCAGCAGACTTATCCACAGAAACCTGGTAGGCCAGAAAGACCTGGCATGATATATATTCAGAGCACTGAATGAGAAAAACATGCAGCCAAGAATACTATATCCAGCTGGGCTATCATTGAAAATAGAAGGAGAGATAAAAAGCTACAAACAAACAAAAACTGAAAGAATTTGCAAACACCAAACCAGATCTACAGGAAATATTGAAAGGTGTCCTCTAAGCCAAGAGAGAGCCTAAAAATAGTAGATCAGAAAGGAACAGAGACAATATATAGTAACAGTCATCTTACAGGCAATATAATGGAACTAAATTCATATCTCTCAATAGTTACCCTGAATGTAAATGGGCTAAATGCCCCAATCAAAAGACACAGGATATCAGAATGGATAAAAAAACAAAACCCATCAATATGTTGCCTACAAGAAACTCATTTTAGACACAAAGACACCTCCAGATTTAAAGTGAGGGGGTGGAAAACAATTTACCATGCTAATGGACATCAGAAGAAAGCTGGGGTGGCAATCCTTATATCAGATCAATTAGATGTTAAGCCAAAGACTATAATAAGAGATGAGGAAGAACACTATATCATACTCAAAGGGTCTGTCCAACAAGAAGATCTAACAATTTGAAATATCTATGCCCCTAACATGGAGGCAGCCAACTATATAAACCAATTAATAACAAAATCAAAGAAACACATCAACAATAATACAATAATAGTAGGGGACTTTAATACTCCCCTTACTGAAATGAACATATCATCCAAGCAAAAGATCAACAAGGAAATAAAGGCCTTAAATGACACACTGGACCAGATGGCCATCACAGATATATTCAGAACATTTCATCCCAAAGCAACAGAATACACATTCTTCTCTAGTGCACATGGAACATTCTCCAGAATAGACCACATCCTGGGTCACAAATCAGGTCTCAACCAGTATCAAAAGATTGGGATCATTCCCTGCATATGTTCAGACCACAATGCTCTGAAGCTACATTTCAATCACAAGAGGAAATTTGGAAAGAACCCAAATACATGGAGACTAAACAGCACCCTTCTAAAGAATGAGTCAACCAGGAAATTAAAGAAGAATTGAAAAAATTCATGGAAACAAATGATAATGAAAACACAATGGTTCAAAATCTGTGGGACACAGCAAAGGCAGTCCTGAGAGGAAAATATATAGTGGTACAAGCCTTTCTCAAGAAACAAGACAGGTCTCAAATACACAACCTAACCCTACACCTAAAGGAGCTGGAGAAAGAACAAGAAAGCAAGCCTAAACCCAGCAGGAGAAGAGAAATAATAAAGATCAGAGAAGAAATCAACAAAACAGAAACCAAAAAAACAATAGAACAAATCAACGAAACTAGGAGCTGGTTTTTTGAAAGAATTAATAAGATTGATAAACCCCGGGCCAGACTTATCAAAAAGAAAAGAGAAAGGACCCAAATAAATAAAATCATGAATGAAAGAGGAAAAATCACAACCAACACCAAAGAAATACAAACAATTATAAGAACATACTATGAGCAACTCTACGCCAACAAATTGGACAATCTGGAAGAAATGGATGCATTCCTAGAGACATATAAACTACCACAACTGAACCAGGAAGAAATAGAAAACCTGAACAGACCCATAACCAGTAAGGAGA
>PISX010034518.1:0-13916 GCA_004024625.1 Mellivora capensis
TATTTTTCTTACAACTTTCAGTCAGTTTATATAATTCCATATCAAAAGGAAAATATAATGGAGATCCCCAAATTTCTGTTGAGAGTGACCTACAAATTTAACCGTATAAATCTGAGAGTGTGCTCTGGTATGCATATATTAAAAAGCTAACACAGTTTAAGGGTATAGCTACTCTTGAAAAAGAACCTCATTTTTAAAAGGTTAATTGGATTTTTGATTCAAAGATTATACCAAACGAATACTGGTCTAATTGCCTATTTTGTTGTTGCTGCTAAATACTACTGAAGACTATATCCTTGTTTTCTATAACCCTAAGTTCTAACAAAACAGATAATATCCGTAGAGCAATTTATAGGTTATGGAGCACGATAATTCATGTCATCTCATTTGATCCTTACAACCAAAGTCCAGTGAGGTAGGTTTTGGGACCAAAAGTTACCTTATTCTCATTTTATACTGAAGAAATGGGAGACTAAATGATCTATCCTGTTCACATCATAATTATGGGTCTTCGAATTCTAAGCCTAACGGAATTTTCACTGCATGAGGCTATGTAAGTCATCCAAGTGATAATATGCAAATATACCTTTGGCATGTCAAAAGCAGTATAAATATCATTATAATGAAATTTTGGCATGTTATTGTTTTCTAAGCTCTGGCCAATGATCCACTAATAAAATTTTTTAAGTAGTTCCTTTTAAATCACAGGGATAGAGCCTAAACCAAGATAGTTACAACTTGTTATATCCAGCTCTTATCACAAAGAAACTAATGAGGTAGGCTAAAATGTAGTAAATTTTACTAATTTAAAGAGATTCTTAGAATTTTCTTATATCTGCTCTAAAAAGCAGAAAATCATTACTAATAAAGGTTTGCTTGAATATTCATTTACCCAACTATTATACAAAGATCTAACTTCACATAAAACCAACAAGAGCTTAAATACTTCTAAGAATTGCTATTCACACTTTAAAATTAATAAAGTGTTGGTACAAGTTTGTTTATATATTTCTCATGCAAGTTATGTATTTATTATTAGCCACATGTTATTCTTGTAAAGCAGAAACTTCATTTCACTCAATTTAAGTTTAGATCCTTCAAATTCCTTTGAGGTGAGATTCTCACTACTAAGGCTAAAAGTGAGTTTTATGACATGAGTTGTTCATTCATAAATATTAATTGAAAAACCTACTATGTACTAAGCCCTTTGCTAGTTATTAATCAGTTATTCTTTGAAACCAATTACTGTTTTGAGCTTAATATTATCTTTTGCTTTAATTACTGAATAAATTAAACAGTATTGGTGAAATCAAAGTACTTTTTGAAAGCCTCTTGATTATATATTAACAGTTTTGAGAGAACTATTTTCTCAGTTGTCAGCTATCCAAATAAAATGCTAAACATTATCACATGCCAATCAAAACACAAATTAAAGTTAAACATATGGTAAGAAAGCTGTCTCAACTTGTTCAAGTTGGTTTAAGGGAACTGAGACTTTGAAATTGCTGGTTTGCTATAGTTCTTTAACAGTTTCTTTAAAAAGAATTCTTAATTTAAGGCACCAGTTTGATAAATAACATGACCCAAACTAAATACAGTTATCTAAAACAATGCATTGATGATATTAAGTAAATTCTGTGGAACAAAATTAAGATACTGAAAGTAACTGAAAGGTCAACATGGCATTTACATATATGCCAACAGTGAGTTTAACAAAGAAGATAAAATGAATATGTAAAAAACAAAGGAGCACAAAGTTAAGATTTTCACAGGGATGTGCACTTAACCATCTACACTTGGCCTACTTGTACAAGAAAATCAGCTAACATTTTGGCAATTGATAATATAATGCAGATGGCGATGGATGACAACATCTTTGAGCTCAAACTGGTACCTTCTATTTTAACTTCTTATTTTTGTTTCTCAATGTTTGTTTTGGTCCTCTCATGCTGTTCTCAGGAGAGATTCTCAGGAAAAAAGCCTTATGAATTACTGAGTTATTGTATAAATGAGTTGTTGTAAGTCTGGCCTTCAGAGGAAAGGCTTACTAATTGTCAGTTATGAGGGAATTCAGATTCTGCCTATCCAGCACTAACTCCAGTTCCAAGGAGAAAGACAATGAAGACAGAGGAAAAAGAAAAATGCTTTGGGGCTAACTGTTTAAATGTGTTCTATAAAGAGTTAATCATAAACAATAAGATATATGTACTTTGAAAAAACATGATATACAAATTATTGTCAGAAAACCAACTTTTGTACTTGATGAAAGCCTTAAACACATGTCAAGGAATATACTACAGTAGCCCTCAAACAAATCTCCTAAATCCTTAATAATCTTAACCCCTTATATTCCACAATGTTTTACAGTTTTCAAAGGGTTTTCATATGATTTTTCATGTGATCCCTATTTGACAACTTTGTGAGGTAGGTACTTATCCTCTATCTTCATTTATAAACAAAGGAACTGAGGCTCAGAGAAGTTTACTTGTTAAAGATGACAAATTCGCATATAGCAAAGCCAGGCCTCTCTAGAGTCTTGGAATATTTTCCAAATTGTGATTCTTGGATTATCTGCATTAAGAATCACCTGTAGTATTTTCAGAAATATAGAAATATAGACTTTAAAAGCCCTACTACCTTTGACTTAGTTAGTAAGAATCTTTGGGAGTGCCCCAAATTCCACATTTATAATGAACAATAAAGTGAAGAACAAATGTATATGTATGTATATCAGGTGATATATATCAGGTGATGATACAAAAGCACAACATCGAGTCCAGCTAGGTATTTATGTGATATAATATGATGCCATCAGCTCATTATCAGGGGGCAAGTTAGATCAAAACAAAGCTGTAAGCTTTCTAGGTGATTCTAATCTGCAGACTGTTTTGATCTAACTAGCCCCCTGATTTTATGTATATATAGAAATTCTCCTCTGAATGAGAGGAGGGTGTTGAGCATCAGAGGTTCCACAAGTGATTCTTATCTATAGTCAGGGCTGAGGACTACTTGTTTAAATACACTTTACTATAAAACACATCCAGCATTTTCCACAATTTTTCTTTCCCTTCTGATCAATTTCATGCCTAATAAAGTTTGTAGTTTTTATTGTAAATTATTTAAACAGTACACGACAAAATGTCAAACATTTTTGAATTGATATTGGTAACACTAAAAGATTATACTTCACAGCAAGACTACTCATGCTTCATTTAGTTACAATGATTTTCAAATACCTCAATCACCACTTTGGACTTAGGTTATATATATTTCAACTGTTAAAAAAAAAAAAAAAAGATCCAAAATCTAAAAACAGGAATGTGGGGCAAAAAGCTATAGCCTAGTGGCTACTGTACAATGCAAATGCAGACAATCAGGTCACTGATAAGACGGGCCTGGGTACCAAGATCTGATGGCTTTGGCAAGATCACGTCTCACTGTAGAAAAATACGACAATGAATAATAGAGAAAATGTTTTGCCATTTTGTAACTGTGGTTCCCACAAAAGAGTTTATAATGTGTGATGCTTGTTACATGCCTCCATGGAACAGATCTGAACATGAAGTTCTCTGTGAATCAATACTATTATATGGGAAAAGGGCTACAAATTAAACTTCTCTCACCATGCATATGGTTAGTTATAAAAACACAGCCAGTAAAAGTAATATTTACAAAAGTAATAAAGACAGCACAATTATAGAGAAAAAATGTCAATCTCTGCCTTTTATTCCATTGTTAATCTTAATCCTGTATGTCTCTGGATGAAGATTATTTCCACAGAATTTTTAAAGAGCCTTCAGTAGACTATTCAGATTCCTCTGCTGACCTTATATCCTATTAGCTAAAATACCTTTGCTGATTTATCAAATTCTCCTACAGTTTAAAAACATAGTTCTTTTTTACTTAGTGGAAAGAAAACTACAAAGTCCAACTATTCTTCTGAGAAATAAACCTTGCATAGAAAATTTCCTTAATTCTGAAATTGTTTTATTAATACAACTACCAGAATGTTATCTCACAACTAGTTGATACCATATGAAAGTTCACTACAAAGCAGTCACCACACATTTAGGGTTTTTCTAAATATAAAATAAGTGGGTTTATAAAAATGCCTACCAGACAAATAATTATCTCTTCAATAACCTAGAAATAAGAATTATTTATGTGATATATAATTATTCACATTTTTGATGCCTTGATGTTCCAAATTTGATGCAATATAAAAGACGAAATTTACTTTTCCAATGGACACAATCTGCATCTGACTGAAAGCATGATAACAGTGAGTTACAGCAATCAGTCATGCAAAGGCAAAGAATAAAATCTGCTTTTTAGATAGCACAAGTTTTCCACCTTCGGACAATTTAAGCACTGGTTCCATCTTCTTCAATGACCCGATTCATGCTGGTACCATGTGTGATGTGAGTCATAGGATTATTACTGAGGTCTCTGATACTGCTATGTCGTGACTGTTCGTTGAGCCGATGAGAACTACTATGCCTGGAGTGATCCGTCAGTCGTGACATGCTGCCGTGAGGTAGTCTCTCTTCCATTCCTCTATAACTGCACGGAGTGTACCTAACATAGAAGAGTTTATTTTGAAGTAGGTAACAGAACACACTAGAAAACTAAGAATTGTCATGAAAATGCCTCATTATGTAAAATGATTAGGAAACCAGTAAGTGAAAAAGTAACAACCAACTTTTGATGATCTATAGTCATTTCAAAGATTAGAGGTATTCACATGGTTGACTAGAAACGGGGATAGCCATCCCATTAAATTCAGAATTAAGGTCTTATTCCTTGCAAAGGGAGAGAAGCTAAAGTTAAATAGAGCTGATATTCTAAGTATGGACACTTTCCTCACTCCAGTGAATTTTCGGTTACGAGATGGGTTCTGGCAGAGGAGTTACAATAATAGAAGAAATACGGCATTGTCTTAGGGAGTCTAGAAGGCTGGTTGGTTATAATTAGTAGTACAACAAACTCAAATTTACTGAAAGATGAGGGTTGAAAGAGGGAGCATATGAAATTAGAGAAATTAATGTAACCAAAAAAAAAGTGAACGAATTGTCAAGCAATGATGACACCATGTGCTGACAGCTTCTTTCTAGATAGCCCCAGTTAACAGCTGAACAACTACCTGTAAATGTCTTAATTATTTTCCATTAGGGTTTGAGGCTGTGAAGATGCTATTTCATAAAAGTACATCTATTTAAATATTCTAGTAACATCCTCATAACATTTGTAACCTATATTCCAGATAAAGCAAATTCTCTCCTTACCCCTAGCCAAGACGCAGCTTTTGAGAAGTCAATGTATGTGAACTGAGCTACACTGAGTATTGCAGGCAGGCAGTCTTCTCCCCATCACTGTGCTTATCTTGAAAGACAACAGTGGGAGCATCAGAGTTAAGAAAACACACACTTATACCTCTTTTGTAAAAAAGTAATTTAGGATAACAAAGCTCAAAGAAAATGAAATTGAATATAATTTATAACTTTAATTGATGTATACTAAATTTTACTTTAGTGTTGCTAAAATTAAAAAGGACATAGCAGGCCATTCCTTTTCAAACAGTCATCAGGGATGCCTGCGTGGCTCAGCTGGTTGAGCCTCTGACTCTTGGTTTCAGCTCAGATTGTGATCTCAGGGTCGTGAGATCAGCCCTGCATGGGGCTCCTGCTTAAGATTCTCTCTCTCTCCCTCTGCCTATCCCCTGATCACATGTGCGCTTGTTCTCTTTCTAAAAAAAAAAAATAAATATTTAAAAATGGTCATCAAAAGAATGAATCATAAGCAGCTAAAGACCTGTTGGTTGTCAAAATCATTCATTTATCATTTTTTCATAATACTTACAAATTTCATGACTCAATATGAATCATTTATAAAATTTAAAGATTTTAAAGACTGATTCTTACACTACTTTAGGTGATCTAGTTTTATAGAAGTGCTTGTCAAATGTTTTCATCAGATCACAGAATCTAAAAATTGAGAAGCCCTGGGCACCTGGGTGGCTCAGTGCATAAAGTGTCTGCCTTCAGCTCGGGTCATGATCCCAGGGTTCTGGAATCCGGCTCAGCTACAGGTTCCCTGCTCAGTGGGGAGCCTGCTTCTCCTTCTCCCTCTGCCTTCCTCCCAGCTCACGATCTCTCTTTCTCTGCCAAATAAGTAAATAAGTAAATTTTTTAAATTGGGAAATCCTTCTATTTTTATTATTTTTATTAAAAGATGTATCCATTTGTTTTAGAGAGAAAGAGTGAGAGAGCACACAAGTGGGGGAAGAGGCAAAGGGAGAGAAGCAGACTCCCTGCTGAGTGTGGAGTTCCCACATGGCTTGATCCCATGGACGGAAAATCATGATCTGAGCCAAAACCAAGAGTTGGATGCCCAACCGCTGGAGCCACCCAGATGCCCCTTTTTACCAAAAAGATTTTATTTTTAAATAATCTTTACCCTGAACTCACAAACCCTGAGACCAAGAGTTGTATGCTCCACCAGGGTGCCCCAGAAGTCCTTTTAAAATGATAAAAAGAGGGGCGCCCGTGTGGCTCGGTCATTAAGTGTCTGCCTTCGGCTCAGGTCATGATCCCAGGGTCGTGGGACAGAGCCCCACATCGAGCCCCACACTGGGCTCCCTGCTCAGCGAGGAGCCTGCTTCTCCCTCTCCCACTGTTCTTGCTTGTATTCCTTCTCTTGCTGTGTCTCTGTCAAATAAATAAATAAAATCTTTTAAAAATGATAAAAAGAAAGCATGTCTTTTGTTTCCAGTCTGAATAAAGCAAAAAATAAAGAATGAAAAGATCCACTTTAAATATTTAAAAAATTTATGTTAATAGGTAAAAGGGCATTTAACTCTTTTCTATTAAAAGATATTTCAGGAGCGCCTGGGTGGCTCAGTGGGTTAAACCTCTGCCTTGGGCTCAGGTCATGATTCCAGGGTCCTGGGATCCAGCCCCGCATCGGGCTCTCTGCTCAGCGGGGAGCCTGCTTCCTCCTCTCTCTCTGCCTACTTCTCTGCCTACTTGTGATCTCTGTCAAATAAAATAAATAAAATCTTAAAAAAAAAAAGATATTTCATACTCAGGACAAATAGTTTTAAATTTGATTTGTATATTTGGTAAAATAATGATAGCTTGCAAATGAAGATATTTCAGAATGAGTTTATTGTTTAGTTAATAATTATTATTTTACATCATGATTATTGTCCTAAATTGAGTGAAAGATTTTTCCAATAATAATTTGCGAGGTAATTTGGAGATCTTTCACCTCTCCATGACTTAATAAGCATCTATTTCAAATAAATACGGCAAATGAAAAAAGCAAAGTATGAGACAGATTAATGAATGATATCATAGTAATTAAAAAATAAAAACAAATCATTATTTAAAAATATGAATTGGGTATTTTCTAAAATAAAACCTAAATCTTTGAGTTTAACCAATAAACTTCAAAACATACATCCGACTATTGGTTTTGGCTCAGGTCATAATCTCAAGAGTTGTGAGGTCGAGCCCCACATCGGCCTCCACAATCAGCATGGTCTCTGCTTAAGATTCTCTTGCCTTCTCCCTCTGTCTGACCCCACCCCACTCTTTCTCTCTCAAAATAAATAAATATTTAACACCTACTCTACCATCTACACTACTACATATCTACTCTTATATACAATATAAAAATGTACATTAAATTTACTATAAGCTTAGGCAAAATGATAGGAACAGTTAATTTGCTGAAAAAATAATATGGTGTATTCCAAAGTCAAAATGAAAGAAACTTAAGATGATTTAACCTTTTTGATTCTCTATATTAGTTGCTGCCATTAATATACATATTTGAATTCATTTTTGTTTAACCAGTATCTCATTATATTCATTCCCTAGTTTTCCCTTGTCATGTCACCTACTTATCACCTAATACTCATTCCCAAACCTCCACCTACCTACTCATCCACTTCCCTTTCTACCCATCCCCAAGTCTAACTAATAATTACTTATTCTTTGAAGTTACATACATGTGTAGGTGTATTTGCCTTTGTCTATTTTATTTCATGGAGCACTGAGATGAATAATTACCCATCAAAGAGTCTGGACTAGAGTGAGTATTGAGAAGCAGGTGCGTGCGTGCGCGTGTGTGTCATTTCATAATCAGATACATGAGATGATGAGAAAACAATGGCCAAAAGGCAGTGTTAACATGTAAACTCAAAAACTGACAGAAAAGAAAGAAATCTCCATGAGATGGTTTCCGGAATTATGAAAGCTCTTATTTAGACTTTTAGGTTCAACATGGTCTCAGAATCTTTAAGATCTGCTCTTATGTTCTGGCTATGGCAGTGGGCCGTACAGTATGCATATTCATGTACCAGACATAACACCCTTAGCAGACTGTCATTTTAGTTCTGGGCCCTGAATTCCTGGGAAATGCTCGCATCTATTCTTCCTTCTTTCTCACCCTCCCTTCCTTCCTCTTTTCCTCTCTCTCTCTCCCTCTTTCTCTCTCCATTTTTCTTTTTCTCTCTCTCTCTCTCTTTCTTTCTTTTGTAATCTCTACACCCAACATGGGGCTCAAACTCATAAACCCAAGATCAAGAGTTGTATGCTCTACTGAGCCAGCCAGGCACCCCTAAATGTCCACATTATTTCTAAAGTCATTAGTTATTGAACAGATTTACCTCTCAATAGACAGACACACAGAAAATACAGACAAACAGATATACAGATAGAGATATATGCCTAGCACTGTGCTAGGTATTGTGGGGAAATACAGACATGTCTGTCACCTAGTTTTCATTTCTCCAGAAGTTACAAACTTAGCTGAGGAAAGACAGCTGTATGAAAAATAGGTCATACCCCCCAAAATAATTAAAAAGCAATTAACTGCCATGGATATGGGAATTAAGCAGGCCTTAAAAGAAGGGTATGATTTTGATTAAGCAGAGGGGTAGGAAAGGCCATTATAGGAAGTCATAATCTACCCTCTGGTTTTCATAGTACTATACTCTTATAGATTCCTTCATATATCAATAAACACTTTCTTTGAATCACATCTGGCTATTCTTCCTGTGTTATTATTACTGCAAGTATTTATTTATTTATTTGTTTGTTTATTTATTTTAACTGTAGGTATTCAAACCAAGGTCTTATTCTTGGTCTGTTCTTTTTTTATTATGTTTCAAGTAATTCCATATCATAATTTTAATTATCAATTACTTTACATTAGTGATTAAAAAAACTTTCTTATCTAAGCTCCAGTTCCATTTAGATTACAGAGGCTGAAATACTCTATATTTCATCGCCTTCAGAAATTTTCTACTCAATATGAATTTATCTTTATCACCATTCACTCACCCTATGTATTTCCTCTCAGATATTTTCATGGGCCAATTTGATCTTTCCCTTATAAAGTTCTATAACATCAATCATCTCTAACACTCACTGTTTTAATTATACGCTGACTTGCACTATTATGTAATTGGCTCTTAGGTAACTATGTCTTTTTGTTCCTATAAGATTATGCTCCTAGGGGTGCCTCGGTGGCTCAGTCAGTTGAGCATCTGTCTTTGGTTCAGGTCATGATCCTGCGGTCCTGGGGTCTTGGGAACGAGTCCCATGTCAGGTTCCCTGCTCAGCAGGGAGCCTACTTCTCCCTCTCCCCCTGTCGCTGCCTCTGTTTGTGCTGTCAAATAAATGGGTAAAATCTTAAAAAAAAAAAAAAGATTATGCTCCTGCAATGTAGAAATTATACCTAACCTTTCTTCTATATAACTATACACAGAATGCCATATGCACAGGAGGTGTATTATAAATAATTGTTCATTCCCTATTGAAAAGGATAAGGCTAACAATGTCAAATGCCCAGTAATGCTGAGTTAGTTCACAGAGGGTGGTGTTGACAAAACATATGCTAAGACTCTCAAATCCCTCCCTCCTTATAAGTATCTCAATTTACTTATTATTGCAGAAACTTCCCAACTGGGATTACTTACAATCTTTTCTTTTATGCTGTTGCCAAAGTGATTTTTCTAAAACACAAATCTGATTTTATTACCCCAAGGCTTCAAGTCCTTTAATAGTTGCTTATTACTGTCAGGAAAAAAAAAATCCAAACTTCTCAGCATGTTTCATCTGCCCAAGCATATATACTATGCTCTAGCTCTCCTCTGGTACCTAACTGCCTGTTTGTCCTCCTTGCTTCCACATATGCTGTTTCTTTGTCTTTAATTTCAACTGCCTCCACTGCATCCTATTCAAAGTGGAAATCCTGCCTGTGGAGCTTTCTATGACTTTAATAATAACTTAAATGGTTTTCTTCTCTGGGATCTCAAAGCATTTTGTATATGATTTTATTATCATTAGAGTGTATTACAACTGTACTCTTTGTCTTCCATCTCTGTGTCCCTAACACTTAGAAGAGCGCTTCTCATATAGGAGTGTTTAATGGAAGGACAATGGCAAAAAAATGAAAGTATCTTTGAATGTGGTTAAAAAACAGGTCAGGGCGCCTGGGTGGCTCGGTTGGTTGAGCGTCTGCCTTTGGCTCAGGTTGTGATCCTGGAGTTCTGGGATCAAGCCCCTGCATTGGGTTCCCCGCTTGGCCGGAGGCCTGCTCCTCCCTCTCGCATTCCCCTTGCTTGTGTTCCGTCTCTTGCTGTGTGTCTTTCTGCTAAAAAATAAATAAAATCTTTAAAAAAATTAAAAAATAAAAAAAATTAAAACCAGGTCATTGATAATGTTAGAAAGTACAGTTTAGGTGGGTAAGAAAACAAAAAAGGGATATATATGAAATGAAGGATGTTATTGGTTGAAAGAAAATATTCAACATACTCATTTCAAAAATCTGCAAAAAAGAAATGAATAAAAGACAAAAAATATCACAAAGAAAGACTGCTAATTTTTTAAAAAACACAGATAGCTGACCAAGTTAGAAGGCAAAAGAAAGCACTTTGAGAGAAAAAACCAGAAGGCTTAAAGAGTAAGTGCAGAAATCATATCCTACACTCAAAGGATAGAGAAGACAGAAAGGCTGGAAAGAGACTGGGCGAATACAGGACAGATGTTGAAACAGATGTTTTAAAGTGGGCATGGAACACTTTCCATTTCAGGCATTAAAATTTTCATTCTTTTAGTTTCCCAAACTAGAAATCTTAAAAAAAAAAACAAAAAAAAACAAACTTTGGCACATTCCTTCTACCCAGCTGTTATTAATCTATAACCAACTATCATTTCTTATTTGTACATATCTTTCAAATCAGTTCTCTCTTCTTCCTGAAACTACTCTCCTACCTAATAAGCCTTCATCAACTCAATGAATTACTACAAAGCTCCTAAGAAGTTTCTAATAATAGGTTAATAATAACTTCTATTATTATTGTAAGTGAACAAATAAAGTAAAATATAAGTATCATATTGTAGAGTCTAGAAGTCTCTGTTTAACTATTCATTTCTGCTGTTGTAGTATGAAAACAGCCATAAATATGTACAATCAGAATGGGAATGGCTTTTCCAATTAAACTTTATTTATAAAAAGAGGAAGGGACTAGAGTTGGCCAGTGAGCCAGAGTCTGCCAGCCCTTGTTTTGTAGGAGCAGTAGTAGTGTGGAGGAGGGAGTGAATCTGGTCAGGACAGCGTCAGAGAAAGCTTCATGGAGAATGTTTGAGAAGGCTGGGTGTGTTTTCTTGTTAAATTTGATAATGGAGACACTACAAGTTGACATCAGGTTCTTACTGAGATAAGCATTGTTCCAAGCAATTACACATATTATCTCATTTACTCTTTACAACATTCCTTTTTTAAAAAGATTTTATTTATTTATTTGAGAGAGAGTGTGTATAAGAGTGACCACGAGCAGGGGAAGGACAGAGGGAGAGAAGCAGACTCCTCGCTGAGTAGGAAGCCGGACATGGAGCTCAATCCCAGGACCTGGAGATCATGACCTGAACCAAAAGCAGATGCTTAACCGACTGAGCAGCCCAGGCGCCCCTTTACAACATTCCTAAAGAGGCAGGTATTCCTATTTCCCTTTTACAGATGAGGAAACTGAGGATTTTCATTCCAGGCCCTGTGTTTTTAACTGCAACAATAATACTGACTATATTCTCTTTCTTGAGTTTGTTAAGAACACAGATCATGCCTAAATCATCTTATTCCCAGAGCCTAGCATAGTGCTTGACATAGTGTGCATTCCATAATTATTTGCTAAATTAATCCTACTAACATATCCACTTTGACCCTGGCCTTCTCTTTGCCTTAATACCTTTCGATGCCTCCGTATTTGCTGACTGCATCGGGTCTAAACCTCTAAACTCTAACTGGCTTTAAGCCTGGCCATAATCCAGGGAAACTGTACCTAGCAAAGTTCAAAAAGCTTAATTCTGTCCAACTTCTAGGAGTTTAATGGTTTTGGGTCTCACATTTAGGTCTTTAACCCATTTTGAATTTATTCCTGTGTATGGTACAAAAAAGTGGTCTGGTTTCATTCTTTTGCATGTTACTGTCCAGTTTTCCAAACACCATTTGTTGAAGAGACTGTCTTTTACCCACTGTATATTCTTATCTCCTTTGTCCATATGATGTGTGGGTTTATTTTTGGACTCTCTATTATGTTCCACTGATTTATATGTCTATTTTTGTGCTAATACCATCCTGTATTGATTAGTACATGTTTGTAGTATATCTTGAAATCTGGGATTATGATACCTCCAACTTTGTTTTACTTTCTCAAGATTGCTTTGGCTATTCGGGGTCTTTTTTTTTTATAAATTATTTAATTTTTTATAAACATATAAAGTATTTTTATCCCCAGGGGTACATGTCTGTGAATCGCCAGGTTTACACACTTCACAGCACTAACCATAGCACATACCCTCCCCAATGTCCATTACCCCACCCCCATTCCCAACCCCCCTCCCCCAAGCAACCCTCAGTTTGTTTTGTGAGATTAAGAGTCTCTTATGGTTTGTCTCCCTCCCAATCCCATCTTGTTTCTTTTCTTCTATTCCTACCCCCCTAACCCCCCATGTTGCATCTCCACTTCCTCATATCAGGGATATCATATGATAGTTGTCTATCTCTGATTGACTTATTTCACTAAGCACGATACCCTTCAGTTCCATCCACGTCATTGCAAATGGCAAGATTTCATTTCTTTTGATGGCTGCATAGTATTCCATTGTGTATATATACCACATCTTCTTTATCCATTCATCTGTTGATGGACATCTAGGTTCTTTCCATAATTTGGCTACTGTAGACATTGCTGCCATAAACATTCGGGTGCACGTGCCCCTTCGGATCACTACGTTTGTAGTGATTAGGGTAAATACCCAGTAGTGCAATTGCTGGGTCATAGGGTAGTTCTATTTTCAACTTTTTGAGGAACCTCCACGCTGTTTTCCACAGCAGTTGCACCAGTTTGCATTCCCACCAACAGTGTAGGAGGGTTCCCCTTTCTCCGCACCCTCGCCAGCACCTGTCATTTCCTGACTTGTTAATTTTAGCCATTCTGACTGGTGTGAGGTGATAGCTCTATGTGGTTTTAATTTGTATTTCCCTGATGCCGAGTGATGTGGAGCACTTTTTCATGTGTCTGTTGGCCATCTGGATGTCTTCTTTGCAGAAATGTCTGTTCATGTCCTCTGCCCATTTCTTGATTGGATTATTTACTCTTTGGGTGTTGAGTTTGATAAGTTCTTTATAGATTTTGGACACTAGCCCTCTATCTGATATGTCATTTGCAAATATCTTCTCCCATTCTGTCAGTTGTCTTTTGGTTTTGTTAACTGTTTCCTTTGCTTTGGAAAAGCTTTTGATCTTGATGAAATCCCAATAGTTCATTATTGCCCTTGCTTCCCTTGCCTTTGGCGATGTTCCTAGGAAAATGTTGCTGTGGCTGAGGTCGAAAAGGTTGCTCCCTG
>PISX010034519.1:0-13909 GCA_004024625.1 Mellivora capensis
GAGTATCTCTTTGACAAGCACACCTTGGGAAACAGTGATAGTGAGAGCTAAGCCTTAGGCTGTCTTCCCAGAGCCACCTGGTCCCTGAGGCCATGCATGCATGTTGGGGTTACCTTTACCTTTTCTATAAGTTGTACCAAAACATCTACTTAACTTCTTTCATTTGTACCATTCCTTCAAATAAAGTAATTTGGTACCCAGTTACTGTCATTTGAGTTCTTGGGCTGGGCTGGAAATGTATCTAGATCGTCCTTGCGAAATCTGTTCAAGTGCTGGAATTTGAATCACAGTGACCAACATGAAATGCCTGGGAGGAAAGTCCTTAGTTTGGAAAAGATAGCAAGGCTGGGTGTGTTGAATTCAGACAGGACTTAAGGACTCCTGATTCCATGTACAGTGGCTCATTCCAGGTTTTCATGATTTTTATGTACAAAAGGCATTTAAAGGCTTAAGTCCTGAAACTGGGTTTGTTACCCATTAAGCTAACCGTTTAATTCAGGCTGTCCTATGAACACATTCTTCAGTGTGGACGGCTGTATGGCTGTGACTGGATAAGTGTCCCACTCGTGTACGTGCAGGTAGGACCAGGCCAGTGAAGCGTCCCTCCTTGGGAAACAGGCTAAGTACGTGCTTCATCCCTAGAGAGAATGGGAAAAAGTTTACAATGTGAGTCTGGAAGATAATGCTACGTGGAGAGTTACAGCAAAGGTTAGGACCCCTAAAATACAAAAAGAGTAGTGTCCAGAACCTGCAGAGCCAACTCTCGTTGCTAACGACTACGTTAACATCCTTTCCCAGACAAACTGCAGTGATGGGTGGAAGTTTATCTAGATCTAAGACTGTAGCTCTTTCAGGTTTTTCATAACTACTTCAACCACAGAAGTGACTGTTTGGAAATCTAGAAAACAGGAAGTTCAGTTCTCACATGATGGCCGTAGTGGGTAGAGTGGATCTAACAGTGAAATCCAGAATGTGGGGAAAAGGATGGTGGTTTTGTGACCCCAGTGGATTGACCCCAAGGAGGCACAAAGCACATTTATGTTCAGAAGTCTTAGTTACCCCAAAGCAGTGAGGTATCCCAAGGGATCTGGATACTCTTACCTTAACCATCTGCCAGTTTCCAGGGGTGTAACACTTTCTGGAAGTACTTGAGGATCACTAAGGTTATGGGGGCGTCTTCATATGTGATCTCTGGGCAGTGAGTGGAGTCCTTGGGCTACAGCCCAGAACCCCCTGCTCTGCCTCATGGTTTTGTGTCTGCTGCTCAAAGTGAGCAGGGTCCAGGCATAACCTCTGAGCGCTTAAGCCTGGCTTGGTGGCCGCCAGCCATCCTTCCTGTCCAAGCAACCTCACCTTCCCTTCACCCAGGACCCAGGGAGCTCTTCCCTAGTGATGTCAAAAGCTCTCACATTTCCTAGGGCTCTTGCTGAAGTGGCCAGGTGTGTGCCCCAAGCCAGTGCTGTAAGTACAGCATGCTCTGGTGGTGAAGGAACCATAGGAAAATGGGCTCCCAGGAAGGTAGAAGGGTACAATCACAGCAAGGGAAGCTCAGGTGGGCCTTCCCACCCATGGGGGTGGGGAGAGGTGAAGTGACCCTTAAAGGTAGAGAGGACAGACCTGTTTTCCAAGGCCCAATAGGGATCTTCATGACCTTTCAGTATAGTGTGTAGATTAGTTGATTGGTCCAAATGTGATTCTTTGAAATGATGTTCAGGGGTCTCCAACATGTCTGTCAGGTTAAACTCGACAGTTTTCCTCTTCATGTGACCCGATTCTGGGGGCTCTGCTGAGGACCCAGCACTATCTGGAAGCAGTTCAAAACTGGTCTTTGTCCCAGGAGTCAGGGATTGTAGGCTTTGGTCTTTGACGGTGCCTTCTGTACCTGAGACTCTGCGAAGGCTTGAGGATGCTGACTGTCCAGGTGGGAAGACCATAGGTGTGTGGCTGAGGGGTGTCTGTGGGGCACTGTGGTAGCCTGACCTCCCGTACAGTGCTGCAGTCTCGAAAGCATCCTCCTCCTTAATCCTCCAGGCCTTGCTGTTTTCCTGGTCCCCAGAGTTCTGCCTGGTACCCCCGAGTTTCTTGAGCTGGCCCTCATGGAGAAGGCCTTCTTTCTTGGGCCACAGTAGTTTGGTCTTTGAGTTTGTCCTGGGGGGATGGTAGTCGTGGGACTGTAGCCCTAGGAAGCGGCCAGTGATACCAGTGTGTGTGCCCTCCTCCTCCTCTTCCTGTGGGTTTGACCAAAACTCCATGTCCTCCTTATGCAGACTGGAAAGAAGCGTGAGACTCGGGGTTGAGTAGGGCACAAAGGACCAAAGCCAGACCCGACTTCTTTTTTACCCCTCTTCTCCCTCCTTTTGACCCAAAGCCAAGAACGCACAGTGTTCGTCACAGTGCCTGGACTCACCTCTCTCCTGACCCGTCCTGTACTGCACTGCCCTCTTATTCCTTCCCAGCCCAGCTCACCTCACTGTTCTGTAGCCCCCTCTTGCCCACGATCACAAAACTCCCTAGCCTGGCTCGTGAAGGGTTCTCTCCTCATCTCCATCTTCTCCGACATCCCTCCCTCCAAGTGACCTGAACTACTGGTTCCCGAGTGTGGTGGGTGAGATCAGGCCCAGGAGTGACTCTGGGTAGCCTGGGGAACAGCATCCACAAAGAGAAGTGTGGCCTCCTGGGAGCCCAAAGCCTTTACTCTGCAGGAGAAAGCCCACTATCCCAGAATGTGGCCTGTCGCCGGTGTCCACATTCTCCCCACGCTTCAAGGCCCAGCTCCAGGTCCAGCTGGAAGCCCCCCTCCCAGGCCAAAGGTGGTCTCTCTTCTATGTCCTGTCTCTTCCGGGCATCTAGTACTGTGTACCTTGTGTCCAGAGTCTGGGCCTTGAATGTGAGCCTCCTTACTAAATTGTGTGTTCCTTGGAGACAAGTCTATGTATAATATCCTCTGTTCCCCACCCAACCCTCAGCCACTAGAGCACAGATCATATGGAATTCAAAAGCAACTTCCAGAAATGTTTCTGACCTAAGCAAGCCTCCATCCTTCCTTTGATCACTTTTTCGAACCTTCCTCTCACCCACGAGGGACTCTAGCTAATTCAAATTATGGCTTAGTAGGGTATTTGGTTTTTAAAAGATAACAGTGCTTAATACTGTGGAAGAAAACCTGGATGGTAAGGACCCTGACACACAGAGGACTCTCCAAAGTCCTCTCCACTGTCCTACCGCAGAAAGAGGACAGTCTGGGAGGGCCCGTCAGGCCAATGTGGCCTAGCTGCAGCCCACAAGGGAATTGGACTGAATCAGGGAAACGGGACCCAGGTGCAGGAAAGTTCAGCTGCTGTGGGTGACCCAAGGCCTGTACTGTAGCACAGAGTCTACCCAGAAGGTACCTGTGATGAATCAGCCTCTTGCTGGTACATGCTTGCCCCACCCCCATCCCAGGGGACCCCCCCGCTCCCTTCACTCCCCATCTAAACATCCTGGCTTATCAGAAAGTGTAGCTGTGGACCAGAGTCAGGAACCAGGCTCTGCCATTCCAACTGCATCACTGATCACTATCAGGCCTTAAGTAAGTCCCTTCTTTCTCTGGGCCTCAGTTTCCAAGTCTGGGCATGGGGGGCTTAGGCTGGAGGCATCTGAAAGCCCTTATAAGTTTAGGAGTTACTAAGCAGTAAAAGGTAAGGATTGCAGGTGTAAAGGTAGAAGCGGACATACCCGGTTTCAGTGCGCCACTTGCTAACTATGTGACCTTGGGCAGGGCAACCTATTTAACCTCTCTGAACTTGGACTTAATCATCTGAAAACTGGAGATACCAAACCAGGATTATTGGGAAGAAAAAAATAGTTTATATAAAGAGCTTAGCAGAGTTCCCAGCATTCAGCATGCATCCAATACATATTAACGAGAGCTTTTCCAAGTTCTCGTGCGTGGGCTTTCCTACCCACCAACGTGGTTCCCTGGCACTGCTCACCTGATGTTGAAGGTGGAGCCTAAAAAGGAGGCTCGACAAGACTGGGCAGAAGCAGCTGTGTAGGGGGGTTGTGGTTCCGGCTCATTCCAATACATATCCTGCTCCATCGGGGGCAGGTCCTGGTGCATCTCATCCACAGCCAACAGGGACACCTGGTTCCCAGGCACAGAAGGAGAAGCCCAAAAAGCAAGGTCAGCCCAAGGGGGACCGTGGTCTTCCTAGATGACCTGGAAAGGTCACTTCCCTCTCTCTGGGCCTCAGTTTCCTCACTTGTGAAATGGACAGACTGATGTCTATATGCAGCCTCAAAAGCTGGGGTGAGAACCCTGTGAGTGAATGGTTGGCTGGTGGAGGGGAGAGCAATTCACCATGAGGCCTCCCTACAGAACCATGGGGCCCCCTCCTTGGGTTCAGTTCAGGGAAGGTCCACAGGACAGGCTCCCTCTCTCCCCGAAAACCTGCAAGCTCCTGTCGACAATCCAGTTGGTCTCAAAGTCATCATCATCCTCTCCAAATGGGTTGATGAGCTGCTCTGCCACCTTGGAGAGAGAGGAGGGGGCTTTGGAAGTCCTCAGGCAGACTCCCTGCAGCCTAGCTCCTCGCCTTTAAACTTCGGCTCTTTCCCTTTCCACACCCCCTGCCACGCGATGCCCCTCCTGCCTGACCACCATCTTCAAAGCCAGTATGTGAGGGCTCCAGCTACCCACGCTCATAGGCCCCCGCACACAGTCCCACTCCCCTCAGGTCATGGAGCCTGAGCCCCTCTTCTATGCCCGCTGCTCCCTCAACACCCAGAGCTGTCCTTGAGCCTGTCACTCAGTAGTCACCGCCATCCCTCCCCTCCCTGTATCTTCCCTGGAGCTCCACAAATCTCTGCATTAGGCTCCTGGGCAAATCTCCACAGCAGTGAGGGGCTGCAGTAAGGGTTCAAGAGACATCCTGTAAGCCACTAGGGAATTTCGAGCAGAAAACTGGTGTGATCTGGTTTGTGCTTTAGAAACCAAAGATGACTTCAGGGATGAGGGTGGGGATAGGGAGGGAATATCTGTGTGTGTGTGTGTGTGTGTGTGTGTGTTTCACACACACGTGAAATGAGGATGAGAGGGAGAGAGGGAGGGAGGGGGCCACCTACCACCACCACCACTACCAAAAAGTAAAGGAAAAAAGGAAGAGACAGAGAGTGTGGGAGAAACAGAGGAAAAATAGAGATGCTGAGAAAACTGTGTTCTTCAGAACTCCTGTTAGGAGGAGCCCTGGATGTAGTGGGAGGAATACTTGGAAAAGCCACTTGGGGCAGGGATGGGAGCCCCCCCCCACCTGCCACCACCCCCATCACAGATGGATATCTTGAGGAAGAAGAGGTGGTGTTAATCTGCCTTGAAAGGGTGGGGGCTGGAGTAGTCAGCATCAGGACTTCTGTTTTACTAAGCGGAGGGGACAAATTTGGAACCAGAGCCTCATCGCCGGGCACAGTAAGGGGCTGCCTCGCCAGCAGGGCCTGCCACTGCTGTTCTTATTCTGTGCATTTCCCTTGTTCCGGACAAACATCTGGGGAACATTCTCTCGAGGGGACATAGCACATGGTTTGACAAGTGAGCTTTCCCTGTGTCTGTCCAGCCTGCTAAGTTCAAGGCCTCAGGTGAAGCCCTGGGATCAGACACTGGCCTCAAGCAGGTCCCACTCCTCTCTGGGTCTCAGGGTCTTCATATGTAAAGACACAAGGAAGGAGTAGACCAGAGGGTTGTGGTGGAGGCCCAGCACCCTACTTTCCACATTTGAAACTCTCCCTTCCTGGCCGGCCATGACCCTTCCAGCCACGACCACAGCCACATCTCTCTCTCGTTGCAGACTCTCACCTTCAGCCAGCCGGCGTAGAAGAAGAACTGCAGGAATGTGAAGACAGGTACAACAAGGTCCAGCTCGTGGCCAGGGTAGGCCTTGGCTGGGTTCAAGAACTGCCGCCCAATCAGGCAAGCCAGGAAGAAGCTGTACACAGCCACGGTCACCACCTGGGTGGGTCAGCGGCGGGGGGAGAGGTGGCAACAGAAATGGGCTGGCTGGGGACCTGGGGTCAGGAAGCTCCCCAGCCTGGGAGGACGAGGCCTTGCTCTGATTCGCACAGTCCTGTGACTTTGGGTTTCCGTGATCACTTTAAAATGGGGATAATCACATTCCCTCCACTGAGCTGAACCAGACAGGAGTCTGAACTCCTCAAACTTGTCAGAAGCTGCAAAGTCCAGACCTAACTCCCAGGATGAGCCTCTTAGCCCCTAAGTGAGCCCTTCTCATCACAGGCTGTTTCCTGAGTCCTCCCAGTCCCTGTTTCCCCAAGGGACAGCTTTACTGGCCTAGTCCTCACCTGCGTGTACACCAGCGGGATACTGATCCAGTCGTAGGCGAACAGGTGTCCACACTGAGTACGCAAGATGTTCATTTCCTGGGGAGCAGGAGGGAGGGTTGGGGTTCTGACTGCCATTTGCTCTCCCAGGCTCAACCCCAGCTCTTCCCCAGGGGCCAGGGGCCAGCACTCATGGTCCAGCCCTGGCTATGTGGTCATGGGCCACTCACTTAACCTCTCTGTGCCTCAGCCTCCACATTTATCAAAAAGGAGCCACTGAGAAGAGGCTCACTTTAGAGATGAAGTGGGAGGGGAATTGGGGAGAGGGGCTACCGTGGGTTATGGAATCCTTGTTGGTTCAAGTTCTACAATCCCAAGGCAGGTTCTAGAAAGAGCCTCAAGCCTTGTCTTTGAAGGAAACTGTTCCACCTGGGGTACAACCACCCCCACTCCGCATCAGCCCCAGCAGTGTGGTGAGCTCACGTCCAGCAGGCTTTGGAGCAGGACAGGGTTCCGGATTCGACCTGCAATCCACGCCTTCATCGACAGGTTGGCGAACCACACCCAGGGCACCCAGAACGTGTTGTGTGGCAAGCTCAGCTTTTCCAATTGCTTGCGTTCCGCGGGGGTCATAAAGCCTGCGGGGTGGAGTGAAGAAGGCAGTGGGTGGGAGAAGCCGCAGATCAGATGGCGGGCAGGGGTGGCCTGGCCTTGCCGAGGCCCAGGATTTAGGCCCAAGTTCATTGGGACCACGGAGCTCCTTTGCCACCTTTAACAAATAATTACTGAGTGCCCACTACGTGCTGTTCTGGCCTGAGTACGTGAGAAGGTTCTGTCTTGTTAATCAGGACCAGGTCAGGAGCAGGTCAGGGACAGAGGTCACAGAAATGCAGACTGAAAACCGCGGAACTGGGCAGAAAAGGAGAGAGGGAGGCAGACCGGTACTTTCTCGCCAGTTCCCAACGCCCCGCCCCCGGCCCTCAGTCCCCACTCTTCTCTCATCCCTCAAGGGTCCTTAACCCTATCTCAGACCCCATCCTCACAGGCGGTTCCCGGCCCCGCTCCCGCCCATCTTCACGCGCCGGACTCCGCCCCGCGCAATTGGACACGGTCTCAACCCCACTCCGCTCCTGGCCCCACCCAATCTTCGGTCCGGAGGCCTCTGGCTCCACCCATCTGCTCCGGCCCCGCCCCTGTCCCCGCCCCGGGGCCCGCCCACCTGCTTTCACCAGGTGCTGGGAGCTGGGAAAGCGCTTGTAGACCGCGGCGCTGACGCTGCGCAGGATGAGCACGTTGCCCAGGTTGGCGTAGCGGATGAGCGTGCGCCGCAGCAGCCGCCCTTGCTCGTCCTTGCCCTCCACCAAGCCCGACACCAGGTTCATAAGGCGGTCAGGCCACGGCAGGTTCTCGTACTGATTCCACCAGCGGGTCACGACCAGCGTCACGTAGAAGCCTGGGCAGGAGAGGCGGGGGAGGGGGCGGGGGCCGAGGGCCCAGGCTGCGGCCAGAGCCAAGCGAGGGCGATGCCTCGGTTTCTCCATCTTTCTGATGGGAGCGGGCCCAGCCCAGATCCTCCTGAAAGACACTCGGGAGAGGAAGACCATCGGAGCCTTGCATGAAGGCGTAGGAGCCTCCAGTTCTTTCTCCTAGAGGCCCCCTGCCTCTCCCAGGAACCTGTCAGATCCCCCCCCCCCCCAAGAGGCTCCAGGGACGATGTCAGCACTGCCCTCAGAAGCTGGGGTCTTGAATGCTAACCTCCTTCCTAATGTCTAACTTAAGTCCGTCTGGCTGCAGTCTCCTCATTTCCCTGAACAGCCGAAAGGCACTGACGCGCCACTGGCCTTCCCCCAGCTAGTTCCTCGTAGTCCAGCTGTGTGGAGCCTGGAGCAGCCACTGGGATCCCGACAACGCCAAAGGGGGAGCTCACCCAGCACGAAGGAAATGGGGATGAGCTGGATGTAGCTGTCGCAATACAGGGTCAGTTTCTCAAACATCACCTGCTGTTCCTCCGTGAGGGCCATCCTGCGGCGGGGCGGAGGGGGTGGTGTGGGATGTATAGACCCTGGGAAGACATGGCTGAGACCGGTACTGGCTCCAGCCAGGCCAAGGGTAGGAGTGTGGCTGCCTCTTTGCTACCCCACCACTTCCCGGTCCCTTTCACTGGCCCTGCCTGGGGCCCCTCCTCTGGCCTGACCCAGGTCCCACTCCTCTGGTGTCCCAAACCCCAAGGAGACCTTGGCTCCATGACTGGAAGAGGAACTGGGCAGGAAAGGGGAGAGGTTTTCTGTGATCTATAGGAAGGAAGGTCCTGCCGGAGGGAGTCACTTTTAGGCACCACTGACCCTTTTAAGGGATCCAAAGGATAGCTTTGGGTTTGGTCTTTAAAAAAACATGGCGAGGTGAGATGAATGAGGTGAGCGCAGAGGGTTTTTAGGACCATGAACCTACTCTGTATGACACGGTCATGATAGATAAATGTCATTTGTCCAAACCCATAGAATGTACAACAACAAGAGTGGACCCTAGTGTAAACTGTGGACTTTGGGTGATGATGGAGTGTCCATGTGGGTTCATCTAGTATGACAAATGTGCCACTTGGCTGTGGCTTGTTGGTAGACTGTGTGTGCTTGAGGGGATATATGGACACTCTCTACCTTCTGCTCAATTCTGCTATCAACTTAAAACTCTAAAAAATAAAGTCTATTTTTTTTTAAATCAACATATGTTGGTGCCCACGCAACAACCAAAGAAAACCAATGTGCTTTGTTACTGGTATTGTAATTATGAAATTAAGAATTTTCTGTATTTGATAGTTTTTCAGTCCATTTCAGTCATTAATGCTTTTCCATTCAAAATGCCTTCATTTCTGTGGTCATATCTGTCCTCTATTTTATTTAAGTAAACATTTTTATGGGGGGAGGGATACAGTTTGGGCCTGTGAGCCTGTGGGACTCAGGAAAATAGGCTGGCTGGCTGGGACCAGCTAAGGCCTGGGTTCCAGAAGCCTCTCCCTGGGTTGGAGGAAAGACATTCCCAGCCTGCACAGAGCTGCCTCCCAGGCTGCCTCCTTTTACCTCCTCCCCGGACCCCAACCCTCAGCCCCTACTCCCCTTACCCCCTACCCAGGCTTGGCCAGGAGCTCAGGTCAGCCTTAAAGGTCTCTGGTACATTAGCCCACTGGCTGGCTGGCTGGTTGTCCCAAGCCCCACTGTGGCCCTCCCGGGTCCCGGTCCTCCTGGGTCCCAGCCCCAGCCTGTCCCTCTGCACCTGTAAATGAAACGGATGGCGTAGTAGCTGAACAGGAAGATGAGGAACTCGCCATAGAGCAGCTTGTAGATGCTGCCTCGCCAGCACAGAAGCAGGCGGGAAAAGGAGCCTAAGCGGGCATTAGCCACTTGGCTTGAGTAGGTGACGGTCATGGCCAGGCACTGGGCTGCAGCAAGTGGGTTTGGGTCCTAGTAGACAGACAGGGAGGAACACTGATTGGGGTGGGGTGGGGGGCTTGGATGAGGCTTGTCTGGGCCTCATAATGATCTTAGCATAGACTCTTCCCTGCTCTGGGCCTCACTTTTCCTGTCTGTACACCAGGAGGAGAATGAGGTGGTCTCAAAGGCCCGTTTGGCTCTTCCTGCATGTGGGACATGGGAAGCCAGGGAAGTAAGCCCAGAGCTGCCTACAACCTTGGCAGGGAAGACAGCTCTGCACCCTTAAGTTGTTTGACAAATGTAATGACAGCAGCGATAGCAAAGTCCACATACTGGACTTGGTCCCCTGAGCCAGGTGGCATCCTGACCCCATCTTATTCCCCAGTTCCCCCAAGCACCCGCAATAACCAATCGGACCAAGTTTGGTAAGGGGCCTGGTCGGTCTTGTCCACTGCCCTGTCCCCAGTGCCCAGAACACTGGCTGGTAGGGATGCTCAAATAACGTTTATTGAATAGTGACCCCCAAGGCCTTTCCACTTGCTAATCCTTCTGCCTGGAGGATGCTTTTTCTCGTCTAACTGTATGGCTCATCCCTACTTTAGAAAGGGTGTTCCCAACCACTGTCCCTGTAAATAGCATCCCAGTGCCCTCCCTGGTACTCTCTGTCCCCTCATCTTGTCGATTTCTCTACACAGCGTTTATCTTGTCCTATTTAAAATTCTATTTTGCAGGATGTCTGCTTGTTCACTGACCATTCCCTCCTGAGAATGGAGGCTCCTGCTGTGCTCTCATAGGAAGTGCTCAAGTAAAACTTCTGGAAGCAATGTACTGCCACTGCTTGTCAATTGCATTGACACCCAGCCTCTCCCCGCTTGCTCTGGCTGTCTTTGTGCCCCCGGGCACACCAAACTCACGCCCACCTCAGAGACTTGGCACACATGCACAGGTGCCCCCACACACGCACACACGTGGCCCGTGGGTGTACATCTCGCACACCAATGCAGGGACCGCCGTCCACCTCGTAGGCCCTCCAAGCCCCCCCAGCCAGCCTGCCTGGGCAGACCCCTACTCACGAGAGGGGCTCCAGTCTTCTCATCCCACAACAGTTCTGGCCCCACTGGACTGGTAGGACTCCTGGGGGTCTTATGGCCAGTGCCCCAGCCCACACCTCCGGGCTGGCCCTGCCCATGCGTGAATTAAGCGGTCACTTGACTCCCTAAGGCAGGCCTTCCACAAAGGAGCCTTGTTTGGGTCCCTTTCCATAATCCCTACATTAGCCGGAGCCGGTACGGCCTGGTCGGGGCCCTCCTAATTCCTGCCCGTGCTGGGGGGTGGGCACTGAGACAAGGGCTAGAATTTGGGGCAGCTCCCCTCTACCATGGGCCCAATCCTGCCATTTTCTCCAGGCCCTCAAATACAGAGATCGAAGGATCTCCTTCTGACCACTGAGGTCTTGCAGGGAGAGCTGTGGGGACTGGGGCCGCGGCCCTGGTCTTCGCCTCCCGTGCCAGGAAGCTACACAGAGAGAGGAAGCCAAGGGCCAGACCCCATGGGGTGTTGGTAGCACGGAAGGCAGCGGGAAGAACACTGGAAGTCCTGACTTCTAATCCTGGCTCTGCCACCTGTGTGCGGTGACCCTAGTGGGCCTCTGCTCCTTCCTAGGCCTCTGCGTCCCTTTTCCTAAAGGATGGTATTGCTTTACGCCTCATCACCTTTCTAAGAGTGAAGGCGGTCTGCCTATGCTGGTGAGGAGCTCTGATTGGCTGGTGGTGACATCATAGGTGATTCAGGCTGTGATTGGCTGGCAGAATCCAGTTAGTAGGTTGGTTCACGGTTATGGAAGAAGGGAGGTGGGGTGCGGGGGCAGGAGGCTGCGGTGTGGGGGCTGGGCCTGGTGCGGGATGACACAGCAACCCGGGTGTTGAGCTGCTGGCGTGTAGCCAGCCCATGCAAAATGGGAGTATGTACCCAGGTCCCCAAGGGCAGCCGGGATCCAAATATTTTAATACATCGGTCTATACACCAGGGCCTCCTACGCCACTGGAAGCGATGGGTGTCCAGGACGGGCTCCTCTTAGGAAAGCTCGAAGCCGCAGTGGCTGTTGGTCTTCAGTGAGCGACCATGAGAATGGTCTGGAATGTATATGAAACGTGCAGCTTGGGATCTTTCTCCAGAGTCTGATTCTGTCACCCTGTGGGAGGGTGGGGGAGGGGTGCTGCATGTCTAATGAGCAGGGCGGGCATTGGGGTGCCAGTGGTCTTCAAATCTGACATTCTGAAGCCCTGGTTTACAATATGACCTCGAGCCTTAAAATAAATCTCTTCCTCCTCCTCCCTCCTCTCTCCAACTCCTCCTCCCTTCCTCTCTCTTTCTTCCTCTCCCTGGCATACTCCGAAGTGTTAACAATGCTGAGATTGCAGGTAACTATTTTTTTTTTTAAAGATTTTTCACCTATTTATTTGACACAGAGAGAGAGCACAAGGAGGAGCAGCAGCAGGCAGAGGGGGAGGGAGAAGGAAGCCCCCAGCTGAGCAGGGAACCCAATGAGAGGCTCCATCGCAGGACCCTGGGATCATGACCCCAGTCAAAGGCAGACTCCTGACTGGCTGAGCCAACCAGGCAGCCCTGCAGGTGACTTTTGTGCACTCCACTTATGCCGTTATAATTCACTGCCTGGGGGAAAAGATTACTTCACAACAACCTTGACTACTTTTCTAATCACAGCTAAAATAATGCCGTCCTAGTTCTGAGGGAATCTTTTCAGAGATCAGCCACAGCCTTTTAGGAGCGTTTGCTACACCCTTGCTGCCTGTGCTGTGGGAAACATCTTTCCCATCGCTTGTCCTTACCTTGAGCCTCAGTCTCCTCATCCAGAGAATGGGGCAATAGCAAGTACCTCAGTAATGAGGATGGTGGGTAACAATTTAGTCAACTTTCCATGCCAGTGGTTCTCATGCCTGGCTGTCTGCCCCTGGAGCCTCTGCCCCACCCCTCCAGATTCCGTTGGGCTAGCCAGTCCCAGAAGTAGATGTTTTCTCAAATTCCCCAGGCAAAGGACAGCCAGCTAGGTGGATTATCACTGTTGTGAGGGTTAATTCCCAACCTTGTATTTCCTTGCCCCCCCACCAAATCATAGCAACACTCAAGAGAGAGCTTCCCATTTAGCGGGTGATCAATATGTTTTTAATTAAAAATGAAACATGTGCCTGGCTCCACGCCTGGCACGGGGATGCTGACTCCATGTTAGTTGAAGGAATAGATAAGACACCTCTTTTTGCGCCATCAGGTTCCAGCCTCTCCGATCGTGACCACTGGAGGGCGCCCTTGACTAGCCGGCTCTGGCCCTGGAAGCCCTGTTAGCTGGTCCGAATCTGTAGGGAGCCGGGAGCAGACACTGGATGTCTCCTTCATCTCCTTGACCCTGACCAGCAGCTGTAGAACCATGAGAGGGAGTTGGAAGACACAGTGGCAACTGAAGGCCTCCCTCTCTTCCCTGAACTGCAGGTTTCTTGTCAATATCCCGAAAGTCCCAGGAGGACCAGCTGATGGTGCTGTACCAGCCCCCTTCCCCTCTGAGATGCCCCAGGGCACCCCATAAGAAGCTGTTCCTGGCCGCACCCAAGTGCTAAGACAGGTATAAGCCAGGGTCTCTTCCACTTGGTCCCGGCCATGCACATGTCCCCAGCCAGCCAGGTGCGTCTCAGGCACACAGAAGGGCCGCATCAGGCACTGACTGACCCAAGCCATGCTTGGACAAAGGACCCCAGGATTGATCCCTGCAAGGATGGGGTCCAACCCTCCAACCCAGTCAGGGTCAGCCTCTTCTGCCTTCCGTTCCACAAAGCAGTCATCCAATAAACCATTTCTGATGCCAGAACTAAGCCTAATCTGATTCCTGTGTCCAAAAATGCCTAGTCAAATAAAAATAAAGGAAACAAACAACTTTATTTTTTTATTTTATTTTATTTTATTTTAAGATTTTATTTATTTATTTGTCAGAGAGAGAGGGAGAGAGAGTGAGCGAGCACAGGCAGACAGAGTGGCAGGCAGAGGCAGAGGGAGAAGCAGGCTCCTCGCCGAGCAAGGAGCCCGATGTGGGACTCGATCCCAGGATGCTGAGATCATGACCTGAGCCGAAGGCAGCCGCCCAACCAACTGAGCCACCCAGGCGTCCC
>PISX010034520.1:0-13909 GCA_004024625.1 Mellivora capensis
TTGCTCATGCAAGGAATCAATTATTCATATTTATAAAAAGAAAAGAAAAATATTGATATGGTTTTGTTACATTTATGTAACTTTGAGTTGATATTTTGTACAGATAATTTGTTAGCTACGAATGTATTGACTCTTTCTCAGAAGTATGGGTCATGGACTATGCCTTTCTTTAATGTAACTCAACGCATTAAGTCAGTGCCTCCACACAGTGGGCACTCCATAAGACCTGGACAAATTCACAAATGAATGATAGTGTGGGTGTTTGGTCTGATGTTAATTGTAGGAAGGTTAGCATTAACCTTCATAATATCAATTAAAAACCTTGTTATTTAATTTAGCAATGTATAAAGGGTTAAAAATCCTCTTCAATGCTAGTTTTGAAAGCTCATTTATGAGCCTAATAAGGACTTGACTTTTAATAGTGTAGGAGTCAATTTTATGGGGAAAATAAGTGTTCATTTGGTTACTATATTCTTTTTATTTCTAAATTACTGCCTTTTTTCTCTAGTATTATACTGTAATATCATTCAATTTCCTCTTCAAATTAATAGGTGGCCACTTGCAATTGAAAATCCTTTGATCACCCCTGGAAGAGCTCTCAGGTAGCTCTTCCTTTAGGTAGCACTTTGAAAAGATTTCTTCTTATTACTGTTACTTTAATACAAAAGTCACCCACTCTTTTTCAACAAACTTTGATAAACAGACATATAACTGTCTTGCCCACCACCATAATACTACTGGTTTATGAGCAACAAGATGGAAGAGAGGGCAAGGATGTCTTCTAGGGCATTAAGAAGAACCAGGAGATAAGGTTCAAGGTTCCCAGGTCTTAGTTAGAACATGGCCTGGGCTATGTTCTAGCAGTCTCAGATTGGAAGAGACTGTACTTGTTCCTTCTCTGGTGATGGGAACTGGCAAAGCCAAACAAACTTGAGTCTGAGGAAGCTGTCACTGTTGGGGCCCTTCCTTGGGTTCAGTGGAATTACTAGCAAGCCTAGGGTTGGGGGGTAAATGCAGAGGAAAACTACTTGATACAGAGCCAGTAAGCCAATGTTCTCAAGCAGAAGATTCTTTTTATCAGATGAAATCTCAAGCATGTAAAACAGAGTGGATCTACTCTGGTCTGATTGAAGTGGGGGGGTGGGGTTCAGAAGTCACAGACTTTCATCTTCTCTGAGACACCTCCACAGAACCATGGTACTCTGTGAAGCAGTTTTAACCCTAGGATATCTGAAATTAAGAGTAAAAAAAGGGCCAGAGAGGTTAGGTGAATTTCCTAAGTCCCCTGCGTCCCAGGCCAACAGGCCTTTCCCTCCAGTGCCTCCCTTTTCCACAAACAAACAAACAAACAAACAAAAAACTGGTTATATGGTCTTAAGTGTACCACATACATGTTTATTTCATATGCAACATCTAATAAGTTAACAAATGTAGCAATCCCTGACATGTCTATCCTAAGCCAATCCCACTGTTGTATTTTATTTTTTCATCTTTTTCTTTCTTTATTTTTTAAAAAGATTTTATTTATTTATTTTTTTTTATTTATTTATTTTTTTTTTTTTACAGAGAGATAGGGCACTAGTAGGCAGAGCAGCAGGCAGAGGGGGAGGGAGGAGCAGGCCCTCTGCTGATCAGGGGACCCACGGGGCTCTATCTAAGGACCCTGGCATCATGACTGAGCCAAAGGCAGATGCTTAACCAACTAAGGCACCCAAGCGCCCCTATTTCTTTAAATTCAGTTAGCCAACATATCATTAGTTTCAGATGTAAAGTTCGGTAATTCATCACTTACATATACTGCTATTGTATTTTAGATGCATTTAACTTTTTGTTTTTCCAGGTTCACAGCTAGAGAGGAATTTTGTCTTAGGATTAATCAAACCTTGAGTCATATATGGTTTCATTGCTATTTAGGTGAGACTTTGAATTTTAGACTCTAGAGTTGATGCTGGAATGGGGATTAGGGAAAGTAATTAGTGAATTTGCATATGAAAAGAACACGAATTTGGGGGGCCATGGGCAAAATGTTAAAGACCAAATATTTGCTTTTCCCCTAAATCCATGTGTTAAACACTACCTCTCCGTCTCTCCTGATGTGATGCTATTAGGAAATAGGACCTTAAGAGATAAGTAGGGTTAGATGAGGTAATGAGGGTATAGCCTCATGAAGAGATTAGTACCCTCACAAAAGTTACCAGAGAAAGATGTTGCTTCCCCTCTCTGCCATGAAAGACACAATAACTTGGTAGTCTGCAACCCCAAAGAAAATTTTCACCAGATTCGGACCAGCTGGCACCCTGATCTTGGGGTCCCAGCCTACATAACAAGAAATAAATTTCTGTTGTTTAAAGCCACCTAGTGTATAGTGTTACAGAAGTCCAAACTGACTAAAACATTTATGTTATCATATTCCATTCTCACAGTTAACATCATCTACATTTAAAAGATAGGAAGGTTTACTTCAGAGATGTCATCTTACCATATCCAGGTTGCAAAGCTATTGTATTTTGGAGTTAAGATTTGAACCTAAAGCAGTTTGTTCCAAGGCTGAACTCTATGCCTTAAGTTACTCTTCCTATGCTCTGTTTATTAAATTATTGTGAAAAAAAAATGAGTACACAGGCTTAGATTTCTTCTCAGGTTTTCATCATTAAAATATAAGTACTGTACATGCATGGTTATTGGAATCCATAAGAACACTTTTCAGGGCGCCTGGGTGGCTCAGTGGGTTAAGCCACTGCCTTCGGCTCAGGTCATGATCTCAGGGTCCTGGGATCAAGTTCCACAGCTCAGCAGGGAGCCTGCTTCCCTCTTTCTCTCTCTGCCTGCCTCTCTGTCTACTTGTGATCTCTCTCTGTCAAATAAATAAATAAATAAATAAATAAAATCTTAAAAAAAAAAGAATACTTTTCAGAGCACTTGTGGAAGAGAGAAATTACATGAGGTATATATCTGGATTCTGTCCTCAAGAAGTTTATAATACAATTAGAAAAAAGTAAGACAAAAACAAATATATATAACTCATAGATTTCTTTGTTGTGAAAGGAACACTTAACATAAAGTGTACCATCTCATAAGTTTTTAAAATATATATATACAGTAGTCTTAATTATAAGCACACTCATGTACAGTATATTTCTAGGATATATTCACCTTGCGTAACTGAAACTTTGTAGCTACTACCTCCTTGTTTCCCTTTCTCTCAGACCATGGCAACCATCATTCTACTGTCTGTTTCTATGACTTCGATTATTTTAGATTCCTCTTGTAAGTGCTAACATGCATTTGTCCTTCAGTGTCTGGCTTATTTCACTGAACATAATGTCCTCTAGAGTCATCCATGTTGCTACAAATGCCAGGATTTTTTTTTCTTTGAAGGTTGAATCTATTCCCTCATATATACATATCACCTTTTCTTTATTCATTTCTTGATGGACATTTCAGTTACTTCTATGTCTCGGTTACTATGAAAATCATGAGTATGGATATCTCTTTAAAATCCTGATTTCAGTCCCTTTGGATATATACCCAGGATTAAGATTTCTGGATTATATGGTAGCTCTATTTTTAGTTTTTTGAGGAATTTGCACACTGTTTCCATAGTGCCTACATAAATTCATATACCCATCGGCATGTTCTTTCTCTATAACCTTGCTAATGCTTCTTATTGGTTTTCAGTATAATAGCAATAATAACAGATGTGAGGTGATATCTCTTCTTTGGAGATATGTCTATTCAAGTCCTTTGCCCATTTTTAAAATGAGATATTGTTTTTAATTGTTAGATTTTATTATTACTATAATTATTATTACTATTGAGTTATTTGAGTTTCTTACATATTTTGGGTTTTAACCCTCTATCAGATACATGTTTTTGCAAATACTTTCTCCCATTCCATTGGTGGACTTTTCATTTTGCTGTGTATTATTTTACCATGCAGAAACTTTTTAGTTTGATGTAAGTCCCACTTGTTCATCTTTGCTTTTGTTGTTTGTGCTTTTGGTGTCCTACACAGAAAAAAAGCATTCTTAAGACTAATGTCAAGGAACTTTCCCCTATGTTTTCTTGTAGGAATTTTATGGTTTCAGGTATGACATTTAAGTCCTTAATTCATCTTGAGTTAATTTTGTGAGTGGTTTTAAATTGGGGATCCAATTTAAAAAATTAAAAAGGAAAAAAAAAAAGATGGAGGTCCAGTTTCACTTTTACACTTATTTTGAATTCCTTATATAAGTGCTATCATGGTATTTCATTCATTAAGGTATGATAAAAAGAGTGGAAAAGTATAATAGGAAACAATCTCAAAAAATCTTAGCAAAATATATTTTAATTAAAATAAAGTATCAAGTTTTCAGGGAGAAATCAAGCCAGTGATACTATAACCAAATGACAAAGTAATATATTACAGGGGGTACATCTGACAGCATGGGCCTCCTGATGTGATGCTTTGGAAATACAAAGTAACTGTTACACCATTGTAGCCAAATTTGTGTAATCTGCATTTAATCACAAGAAAATATCACACAAATCCAAATTCAGCAAAATAACTGGCTAATAACAAAATAAAAAAACACAAAGACAGACTAAAAAATTGTTTCAGAATAAAGGAAACCAAAACAGTATGACAACTAAATTTGATGCTAGACCAGAAATGTTCATTAGTAGGGAAGTTGTTAAAATATGAATACATCTTATAGATTTGATAATACCATTCTGTCAGTGTTAATTTTGTAGTTCCATATTTGTACTGTTGTTTTGTAATTAAGTAACTTTTGAAAAATACAGCAGAAAACTATACTGGAATTCTTACAACTGATTTTGTAACACTTTCAATTCATCTGGAAATTGTTTCAAAGACGCATGGACTCTAAACGCAATTTAAAACCACAATGAGATATCACTTTACAGCTGTTGGAATGGGTAAAATTTTTTTAAAAAAGTATAAGAAATAACAGGTGTTGACTAGGATATGAAAGAAAGGAACCATCATGCACTGTTGGTGGGAATGCAAACTGGTACAGCTACTGAAAAACAGTATAGAGATTTCTCAAAATTTTAAAAAATAGAACTACTTCATGATCCACCAATTCCACTACTGGGTATTTACCCAAAGGAAATGAAAATACTAACTCAAAAAGATATATGCGCTTTTTTTATTGCAGCATTATTTACAATAGCCAAGATATGGAAGCAACCTAATTGTCCATCAGTAGATGAATCAGTAAAGAAGATGTGGTATATATATATATTACAATGAAGATTTACTCAGCCATAAAAATGAATGAAATCTTGACATTTGCAGCAACATGGTTGGACCTCTAGGTATTACGCTAAGTGAAGTAAGTTGGTCAGAGAAACAGAAATACTACATGATTACATTCACATGTGGAATTTAAGAAACAAAACAAATGAACAAACAATGAAAAAAAGAAGACAAACAAAAATACAGACCCTTAAATATAGACAACAAACTGATAGTTGCCAGAGGGGAGGTAGACAGAGGGAGATGGATGAAATAGATAAAAAGGGTTAAGAGTACACTTACATAGATGAACACTGAGAAATTTATAGAATTGTTGAATCATTATATTATACACTGAAACCTGTATAATTATATGTTAATTATATTTCATTAAAGAAGAAAATATGAACTTTAAAAAACATTAAGAGAAAAATTAAGCCTAAAATAATAATACAAGCTGAGTTGTATTGTATCTGTTTTTTTTACACAGAAGTGAAAATAAATATTCAGAAGTCATGTTGAAAAGTTTTCAAAATAGGGACGCCTGGGTGGCTCAGTTGGTTAAGCAGCTGCCTTCGGCTCAGGTCATGATCCCAGCGTCCTGGGATCGAGTCCCACATCAGGCTCCTTGCTTGGCAGGGAGCCTGCTGCTCCCTCTGCCTCTTCCTGCCACTCTGCCTGTGCTCGCTCGTTCACTCTCTCTCCTTCTCTCTCTGACAAATAAATAAATAAAATTAAAAAAAAAAAAAGAAAAAAGAAAAGTTTTCAAAATAGAAGATTTATGAGGAACCTTGAATAGAGAAAATATGAGAGTTGTTTCTTTTTATGTAAGGAATTATGGAAGTAGAAGCAGAACTCTATAAAGAATATTTGTTTTAGTGAGAATTGAGTTAGGATGCAAATGTCAAAGAGTAAATCATATTTTATGATGACAAATAAAGTTGGCAGCAACAAGTGACCACCTTAAACATTTTTAAATTTAATTAGATAAATTGCTTCTAATACTTGCTATGGTCAAAAATAAATGTATACACTTTGCTATAAAACACGTTTTCATAAATGATTAATATTTCTCATACTCAAAAAAATAAATAACTAGAATCCACAAGGGAGAGATGGCAAATAACATAGAAAACAAATAGAAAAAAATAAACCTACTGCAAATGAATAAAATAACTGCACTGAAGAAAGGGGTAAAGGAGAATAATCTAGGTAACTTTCTATTTCATTTTAATTTTAGTTATGAGAAATAAAACACTCATTTCTATGACAGATTTATTGGAGATATATTATCACGAATAACATTCACCTAACAAGTGGGTACTGTGAGGATAAACATAATCCTGAATTAGTGGTTTGAAGAACAAAATCTATGTTCTTTGTTTGCCTTACAGTATATGACACTGGCAAGTTTTTTGATGGATGTGAGCCCTGGCTTTCTCTTTTCTAAAATGATATAAAGTAATAATACTGAATTTGGGAATATAACCAACTTAATATACATTCTTATGTGTCATTGTAAAAGACTTTTATGGTTGCTGTTTTGAGTCTTTGTGACTCTACTTGAATATGAGGATAATTATGATTAATCAGAGGGAGATTTTTGTTTTTTAGACTCAGAGTAAATATGAGACTGTTTTTTTAAGGTATAGAGTTTTAGGGGCGTCTAGGTGGCTCAGTAGGTTAAGCTATGAACTCTTTGTGTTGGCTCAGGTCATGATCTCCGGAGGGATGGAGTCCCAAGTCAGGCTCCATGCTGAGCAGGAGTCTGTTTGGGATTCTCACTCTCTCTGGCCCTCCCCAACCCCCACTTTCCTTCCCCTGCTCACACACTTGCTCTCTCTCTGTCCCTCAATAAAAAATTTTTAAAAAATAGATGAAACTTTATGCAAACAAACTTTGTGGCAGTGACTATTTTTTAAGAGTAAGCTTACTGATGACAGGAAGCATCTTATATTTTTTCTTAACTCCAGTGTTGGTCATGGTACCTAGAGCATGATATGCATTCAGGTAATCACTAACTTCTATGATATCTATTAGAACATGGATTTATGTATTTCAAAGTGTAGAAGTCATGTGGTACGCACACTTTTTAGCTTTAGTAAATGAATTGCATGTTAAAAATTATTGTTAATACTTTACAGAATTTGGTTATTCAAAAATTTTTTTAAATTTTATTTGTCAGAGAGAGAGAGAGAGAGAGCAAGACTGGGAGAGCACACAAGTAGGAGGAATGGCAGGCAGAGAGAGAAGCAGGCACCTCACTGAGCAAGGAGGGACTCAATCCCAGGACCCTGAGATCAAGACCTGAGTGGAAGGCAGATGTTTAACTGACTGAGCCACCTAGGTGTCCCTATTCAGAAAATTCTTAATGATTTTGCTCATAGTAGCAAGCCTCTTTGTACTTAAATCAGTTAAATGTTGACACATCATAATACTAAAGTGAAATGGCATTAATGTTCTCTATTATACACTATTGGACATAGGGCTTGTTGTGCCATTATCCTACTTTTAATTGTCAAAGTCACTCAAGTCTTAAAACTGAGACTATGTGGGTAAGGATTTGTAAACAGAAGTTAAGTGAATATTCTTGTACCTTAAATTTAACATGTAAGTATATAATTATAAAGCTTACATATAAATGTTTCTTTTTAGGGGCAATTCTAAAGGAAAATAACATTTGTAGCACATCTAAGCTACAAATCACCTTAGTTTTATAAGAAAATAATGCTTTTTAGATAAATTATTTTTACTTATAAAATAATTATATATTATTATGTATACTGTGGATATATAAGATACTCTAGAGAAAAATAGAGGTTTTTTTTCAGTGTTTTTTATTTGAGTGTGATTTGATATAGGATAGACTTTTTTTCTGGGCTGGCTTATACTTAATAAAACTGTATATGAATTATTCAACAATATATTTTCAACATTCTTCTTATTCCACAATATGAGGAACAAATTTTACTTCCTGCAACAAATAGTGACTAGGTTTAATGTGCTTTCCTAGAAGAGTTTAGATACAGTTCTAACAAGTAAGTTTCCAACTTCTCTTTGAATAATCAAATGTTGCAGATAGAAATCATGTCTCTGGAATGGAAGCAATAACAATATTTAATATAATAGAGAGTATTTGCCAATTTAGTATTCTTCATTTTCCCCAACCTAGTACCATCTGTGAAAAAGTGAAACAGTAGCTGTCAGGTATCATGGATTCATTAGATTCTAAATATGTCTCAAAATAAACGTGGCATTATTTGCTCTGATAGTTGCCTTCTTGTGTTCTCTGTAATTAGTGATAAGTAAATTGCTGTTAAAGAATCAAGAGCATTTACAATGTAAGCAAAGTTATATAGGCAAGCTTAGAATTTTCTGGATATTTGCATATAAGTCTGATTACTTATTTTGAATGATCTGATTATAGTGTCTCCAGATATACAAAGTGAGCAAAATAACTGTTCCTAGGATTTCAAATAAAATTCTTGGCTAGTATCAAAGCCTTCACATTATTCCAGAAAGTCTGCACATTCTGCTGTTCTTGGGTTGAATTCATTAGTAATATACATTTATAAGACTTGTCAATTGAAAATATATCTGATTCCCAACACTGTACATCATTTTCAGATGAAATAAAAGTAATGTGAAACTTATGCATAATTCATTTAGAAAATATGTACTCTTACAGAAAATGACCAACTTTGCTTTCACTTTTTAAGTAAAATATATCCATGCACATTATTAAGCTAGCCAAATGATGATTCCAAAAACAGAGAAGAAGAAGTAAGAATAAGATTTAAGAAAGAGAGAGAGAGAGAGAGAGAGAGAGAGAGAGAAATATATTGGGGTGCCTGGGTGCCTTAGTTGATTAAGCATCTGACTCTTGATTTCCGCTCAGGTCATGATCTCAGGGTTGTGAGATGGAGCCCCATGTCAGGTGGTACACTGTGTGGAGTCTGTTTGTCCCACTCCCTCTGCCCCTCACCCTGTTTGTGTGCCCTCTCCCCCACACCCGCTATCTCCAAAATAAATAAATATTTTAAAAAGAGAGAAAAGTATAGACTAGTTTTACTTGTAAAGGTTTATTAAAAGTCCTAAGTAACATATTAGCTATTTTTTAAATTAACATATAATGTATTATTTGCTTCAGGGGTACAGGTCTGTGAATCATCAGTCTTACACAATTCACAGCACTCACCATAGCACATACCCTCCCCAATGTACATAATCAGCCACCCTATCTCTACCCCCCTATCCCTCAGGAACACTCAGTTTGTTTGCTGAGATTAAGAGTTTCTTATAGTTTGTCTCCCTCCCCGGTCCCATCTTGTTTCATTTTTTCCCTCCCTTCCCCCCACAAACCCTGCCTATATATATATATATATATATATATATATATATATATATATATATATATACCACACCTTCTTTATCCATTCATCTGTTGATGGACTTCTAGGTTATTTCCATAGTTTGACTATTGTGTACATTGGTGCTATAAACATTCGGGTGCATGTTCCCCTTTGGATCACTACATTTGTATCTTTAGTGTAAATACCCAGTAGTGCAATCGCTGGGTCATAGGAAGCAATGGTACATTTAAAATAATAGCACTATAACTGGATTACTGGGAATATAGAGGCCATGATACTAGAAAAAGAATACCCTAAAAGAAAGTGGGTTAGCAATGACAGATGTTTATTTATCTCTCATATAATAGTAAAAAATAAGCATACAGCTGATGGGATAGTTCTGCCATCCTTAACATGTGAATTCCAAGGATGTAACAATCATAAGAGAAAGAGTCTAGAATAAAGGAAATGGCCCAGAAGTTGGTCACATTGCTTGTACTGACATATTATGTCTTAAGCCACATGGGTAAAATGAGCTATAAGGAAAATTAGAAAATTCTGTCTTCAGCTGAGGAGCCATGATCCCTCTAGAGAGAGAAATCCCTCTAGATTGCCTCTAGAGACACAGAACAGAGTAATAATCACCCTGTTAGGGTGACCTCTGCCACTCCCCATTTGAGTGTATCCTTTGAACTGTTCTTCCTGCAAAAAGAATATGGATTTCCTTTTCAAGGAAGAAAATCAACAGTGCTATCATTTATGGCATCAGGCTGACAGTGAAGGAACTCTGGGTTGATGCAAAGTCCTTTCTATTATATCTTGTCAGGATTCTATACAGGCTGGTATCATATTAACTGAAAGAAAAGTTGTTCTCTCTTCTCCACTCCCCACCATAAACCTATTACATAATGTGGAATTGAAAGAAGAAAATTGTATTTCATCTATTCAGGGCATAAACAATGAAACTCCTATCACTCTGTTGCCACTATCTAACAAAGGGAAAGGTTTATAAAGTCTGTTTGCCCTGGTAATGGAATAAATTCCTTATTTAGCCTACTTGACAGCCCAATATTCAGCTCTATTTGAGTAATTTTTTTCTCATTGTTTTTCATGGCCCCAGCATTAATTTTGAATCCTTTTGTCCCATTTGCTATTGCCATTCACAGCCCAAACTACAGAAATTTCATAGGCAGTTTCCTGATGGGACAAGTTTGGTGATATGAAGATTGCATTGGGGAATTGAATTTATGTAGGCCAAACTTGTGGTTTCTTTGAAACAAAAGTCTCTCTAAAAATCTGCAAGATTCAGGAACTATCAATAAATTCTATGTGAAAGTAATGCATGTAATGTTTTCTTTCCAGTAATTGTTCATAAAGGCATCAAATAATGTGGTAGCTTTAAAGCACATACATCTGTCTCTTAGAGAGGCAGACAAAAATTAGTTATGTTTTCATAAGGCTATAAAAATGCTATCTAAAATACTTAGTTTTCATGAAGGGAATAAATATTCCTTTCTTTTGTGTACATATGTAGAAAATTTCAGAAACTCCTCATCTGACAATAAATAAATTTCAGATGACTGGGATTGAAAAGTCAGCAGAGTAGCAAGTAAGCTAGTTAGTGATACAAGAATTAGATGGCTTAGTATTAGAATAATGATATATAACCTTTTTTATATTATAAGAGAATAAAATCCTTATCAGGAAAAAAGATGAAAAGTTCACTAGAATTTCCACAACTCAGAGAAAACTCTACTAGAATTATTCTGTAACTCTATAATCATTCTGTAAGTTTTTAATAAACCAAACATATATTGTCCAAAAGTCATCAAATTTTTATTGAGCCATGATATGTAGTAAAAGTTGATAAAGATAGCATTGTTATATATGATGGTATTTTCAATTTTTCTTGCCATTCCTAAAATTGTATTTAGAGGAAATTATGTTCATGTTTCTATATAGACAAAAATTGTGAAATAGTACATAAGCACACTAATTTGAGCAACCTTGAATTGGGTTCTAAAAAAAGTGAAACAGTAAAGAGTAGAGAATAAATTTTTCTTCACTCTTTGAAAGGTGGATCAGTTAAAAATAGTAGAAATGGTTATGGATTTTACTAATGCTAGCACAAACCACTAATGAGAAGCCAGTCAGTGGAATTGTTTGGAAAGAAGAGAACTAAAAATCACAAATTAATCTTAATCAGGAATCATAAGAAAAAGAAATGAGGGAAAGAGGAACATTACCTTTCGGTACAATGGCTCATAAATTGGATTCACTAACAAAAAAGAGAAAATTATTTTTAATGGTTGTATACTCTTTCTTATATTTAATGTTAGAGTTCTGTGTTCCATGACCTGATGGGATTTTTCTTACAAATATTTCAGACAACACTGTTGTGTTACTTTATGCAGTATTCCTAAATTTCTATGGTAAGTTTTAAAACATAGATGGATTTTGAAATACTTTAAGAAAAAAAATAATTTGTAAACAACAAGCGTGACACATAAATCTGATGTGGGCTTTTTAATTTTAACTTTCTTTTAGTTTTTGTTCAATAATGGACAAAATTTGACTCATAAAAGGGTTAAAATAATTGTAAGTAACATTATCAATCTAGTAACATTTCAGCTGTAACAGTAGCAAAAATACATTCAACACTAACGAGAAATGTTCTTCCTTGGAAGTTTATTTTTCCAGCCATATTTTAAATGTGTAGGAAAAAAGCGTATGTGGTGTATATATCCCAAACTATATTTAAGGATTTCATACTTAAATATACTCTAATAGGAGAATGGAGAAGAGTGAAGGCTGTCCTTTGTTACCACAGCATAGGCAGTTGTCACAGTGCAATGGTGGCATCTATTGGCATGTGGTATATATGACATGAAATTGCTTGGATTTTTTCCCAAGTCTTGATTTCCTAGAGCATGCCATGTCTAGACCTTGAGAATATATGTTTCAATCAGCACTGAAAGGCAACATTAAAAACAATCAAGAAGATTTTTATTTTTACTATCAGTCATAAAGAAGAATGAGAAGAAAAAAACGTCAGTATTTAGCTTAAGACAGTTCCATGTTTGTCACTGTGTTCCAAGGTTATTCAGATACGGCATACTAAAGTGTAACAAATGAAAGTCAGAAAGTCTATTATAGATGATAATAGGTCGGTAGGTAGATCGATCGATCGATAGATAGATAAATATAACAAACATTGAACTACACAATGAAAAGTAAAAAGGAGATTATGGCTCTAGGAACTTTGTAACCTTGTCATAAAGGCATATGAAATAGAGGATCATAGAAATATGTAGTTACTCATGAGAATAAGTTAAGAAAATTAATTGGCTGAAGAAAAATAACTCAGGAAGGTAATGCCAAGATAGTGCAGATATGCTAGAGATTACACTATTCGATAAGCAATGTTCTACATGAAAGTAACCTTCCTCTGTTCCTTTTATTTTGTGACAGAAATGGTTAATTGATTCCTAGTTTTTTCCACCTAGAAATTTAATTCAACAAATTACTTAACTTTGCAGTTAGCCTACCAAATAACAGCAGAGATGACCTATGGTTACTTTGTTGTACCGAGAGCTACATGGAATGGCTATAGTAAGGGTACTGTATCTTTGTGCACACCCCAGGGCTTTATCAACTCAGGACAATATTCCATTCTAAGAACTCTTACCCTAAATGGAATCTGTTTCTTTCAAAGTACCTTTATTAACTCTTCATTTATCTCTTTTTTCCAGAATCCAATAAGGCAATCTCCAACTCCAGGAGCACAGGAGGCCTTGCTGTATGCACTACCAAACATGTCTCTGAGGTATGTAAAAACAGAACTGTGTTGCTACAGCTGTGGTTGGTTGTGGGCATGTGTATGAATCTTTTTTTTTAAATTCTGTGTATTATCATGTTTTGACATTAAAAAAAGCAAAAACAAAAACAAAACACCTTTCACTTTAGGAAAAGACTGCCCCAATTAGCCAATTCTTAGAGATAGCAAGAAACTCACAATCCTGTCTTTGATATGCAGACTAACCAAAACAGAGCCATACTTCTTTCTGGCCTGTGTATCCCAGAAAGTAATATCCCTCTGTTTAATCACTCCAGGGCCATGTACTAATAAACTGAAATTATTCAAACAAGCCAATCCTAAATTGTTTACCCTGCCCTGTCTTACCTTTCCTGTGTAAACCCTAATAAAGGCTCTGGCTTCAACCTATTGCTCCACTCTGTTTCTGCTTCCTGACCAAAACCTGGTGTTCCTCCTGAGACCTTACACAGTGCGTGTGCCTCTGGCTTCTAGGGGAAC
>PISX010034521.1:0-13912 GCA_004024625.1 Mellivora capensis
GTCAAATGCTTTTTCTGCATCAATTGAGAGGACCATGTGGTTCTTCTCTCTTCTCTTATTGATTTGTTCTATCACATTGATTGATTTGCGAATGTTGAACCACCCTTGTAAGCCAGGGATGAATCCCACCTGGTCATGGTGGATGATCTTTTTAATGTGCTGTTGGATCCTGTTTGCTAGGATCTTGTTGAGAATCTTTGCAACCATATTATCAGTGATAATGGGCTGACATTCTCCTTTTTGGTGTGGTCTTTGCCTGGTTTGGGAATCAGGGTAGTGCTGGCTTCATAAAAAGAGTGTGGAAGTTTTCCTTCAGCTTCAATTTTTTGAAACAGCTTCAGGAGAATAGGTGTTATTTCTTCTTTGAAAGTTTGGTAGAATTTCCCAGGGAATCCATCAGGTCCTGGGCTCTTGTTTTTTTGGGAGGTTTTTGATCACTGGTTCAATCTCGTTACTAGATATTTTTCAATCTTTTTGAGGGAGGCTTGGATGGCTATGTATTTCCCTCTTAGGACCGCCTTTCCTGTATCCAAAAGGTTTTGGACCGACGTGTCTTCATTCTCATTCGTTTCCATGAATTGTTTAAGTTCTTCTTTGATCTCTTGGTTGATCCAAGCATTCTTAAGAAAGGTGGTCTTTAGCTTCCAGGTGTTTGAGATCCTTCCAAACTTTTCCTTGTGGTTGAGCTCCAGTTTCAAAGCATTGTGATCTAAGAATATGCAGGGAATAATCTCAATCTTTTGGTATAGGTTGAGTCCTGATTTGCAAGCCGGTGTGTGGTCTATTCTGGAGAAGGTTCCATGTGCACGTGAGAAGAATGAGTATTCTGTTGTTTTAGGGTGGAATGTTCTGTATATATCTATTTGGTCCATCTGGTCCAATGTGTCATTCAATGCTTTTGTTTCTTTATTGATTTTCTGCATGGATGATCTGTCTATTAAGAGAGAGGAGTATTAAGATCTCCTACTATCAATGTATTCATATCACTATGACTCTTTATCTTAATTAATAGTTTTCTTATATAATTGGCTGCTCACTTATTGGGGGCATAGATATTTACAATTTTTAGAACATCTTGGTGGATAGTCCCTTTAAGAATGTTGTAGTGTCCTTCTGTATCTCTGATTACAGTCTTTAGTTTAAAATATAATTTATCTGATATGAGAATTGCTACTCTGGCCTTCTTTTGAGGCCCATTGGCATGAAAGATGTTTTTCCATCCCTTCACTTTCAATCTGGGTGTATCCTTAGGTTCGAAATGGGTCTCTTATAGACAACATATGGATGGGTCCTGTCATTTTATCCAATCTGCAACCCTGTGTCGTTTTATGGGCGCATTTAGGCCATTCACATTGAGAGTGATTATTGATAGATATGCTTTTATTGACATCGTGTTACCTTTGAAGTCTTTCTTTCTATACATTGTCTCTATATTTCTGTACAATGATATTCTTGGGATTATTCCTCTTTTATAGAACCCCCCTTAATATTTCCTGCAGTGTCGGCTTGGTGTTTGTAAACTCTTTTAAGCCTTGCCGGTCTTGGGAACTCTTTATATCTCCATCCATTTTGAATGTCAGTCTTGCTGGATAATGTATTCTTGGCTGCATATTCTTCTCATTTAGTGCCCTGAATATATCTTGCCAGCCCTTTCTGGCTTGCCAGGTTGCTGTGAACAGGTCTGACATTATTCTGATGGGCTTTCCTCTGTAGTTAAGGAGCTTCTTTGTCCTAGCTGCCTTCAAGAGAGTTTCTCTAGAATTATAATTCCTCATTCTTACTATCAGGTGTCTCGAGGTGTTTCAAGAATCTAAATCCTGGCGGGGGAGGGGGGGACCGTTCTGCCTCTAGTACATGAACGCTGTTTCCATTTGCGATATTTGGAAAATTTTCATGAAGGACATGTTCGACAATATCTTCTAGACTTCTTTCTTTCTCCTCCACTTCAGGGATTCCTAATAATTCTGACATTGGAGTGTTTCATGGCATCATTTATTTCCCTGATTCTGTTTTCATGGCTTCTAAGCTGTTTGTTCGAGGCTTCATCCTGATCCTTTCTCTCTCTTTGTTTGTTGTCCAGATCACTAATTCTATCTTCTGTCTCAGTTACCCTAGCTTTTAGAGAATTTAGATTAGATTGGAACTCATTGAGAGCCTTGTGAACATCATCCCTGGTGGCTTTCAGTTCTGCCTTAATATTGTGAACATCATCCCTGGTGGCTTTTAGTTCTGTCCTAATCAATTCCATTTGGTCGTCCATGGCTTTCTCCAACCTAGCTATTGCCTGGATAATTGTTAGCCTGAATTCCGTTTTGACATAATGTCTATGTCGGTAGCCATTAGCTCTATTGCAGTGGGTCCATCCTCTGAATTTTTCTTCTGCTGGGCATTCCTCCTTCTAGTCATTTTGGTGAGAGATTGCTGAATGGTTGTAGCTGGATGTATCGACCTTGGTGCAGTGAAGGTGTACCCTGGAATGCTTCTGAGCAATCAAGGGTCCCCACCCAAATGAAAGAAAAAAAGAAAGAGAATAAGCAGGAAAAAAGAGAGAGAGAAAGAGAGAGAGAGAGAAAGAGAGGGAGCGAAAGACAGGAAGAAGAAAGAAGGATAAAAGAGAAGGCTCAGCCCAATTGGGCCCCAAGGTAAGGTTTGTGAAGTATAAAAACAAATACAGACAAACAAAAATGACTGATAAAAGTATATGACAAGAGAAGAAAAAAATATACACATGTATATGTAGAAGCAAAACAAAGAAACAAACAGACAAACAAAAAAAAGAAACTAATCAAAAAGAACCCTAATTATAAGATTTAGATACTACCAGGACAACCACAAATATACAGAAATACTGGTAGGAGAAAAAGATAGGAGAGTGGTTTTAAATTCCCAGTGTGGGTGAGGAAGGTTATTTTCATTCCTCCTGGATGTATCTTGATATCTTTTTTAAAGGACATAACTTTGCTATGATAACAGGGGATTAAAAATTGGTTTACCTATAGGGGTAGCATTGATTGGGGAAGGGGGATTACCTTGAAGTTTAACTCTATATGAATATAAGCAAATAAAAGTAAAGAAAAGAATGATCTAAACTAAACTAAAGTGAAATTAAAAAAAATTCAAGAAATAGAAAGGCAAAAGAACGACTTGAGTATATGTATCAAAAAGTTCAGGTTAAAAGATTATTATGGAATTTGATGTACTGGACATCTCACTGTGATGGTAAGTAGGCTAAAAAAATCTATATAAAAAATAAAAAAGATTAAAAAAAATTAAAAAATGAACCAGAATAGTAGGAACGAATTAAAAATTAAACATTGTATCGATGAAGTAGTAGAACTATGATTATTCTCTTCTCGACCAGTTGGCTTTCTGGGGGAGGGGCCTGCTGCGTGGGTTTTCAGGCAGTGTTTCCTGAGTTAAGTCCTCTTGCCACCCTCCAGAGGGTGGGCTCTGAGGAAACCGGGCCTTCAGGCTTTTGTTCTCTTGAGGTTTTTATGTCTGTTCGTTTGTTTTCTCTCCCCTTGGCAGCTCCCGATGGTTCTTGGAGGTTTAGAGGAAAGCAAACTGCACCCAGACCTCCCTCCCAGAGAGAAGCCCCAGTCCATTCCCCTCTGGGTGCTGCAGAGCAGGTTCCCAGCCGCAATCTCTGGGGACACCTGTGTGTCCTGCTTGTACTTAAAACCACAACAGCGGCAGCTATGTGGGCAGCTCCAGACCGCCAGAGAAGTTCCAAGCAGTGATCTCACACTGAGATTTTCCTGCTGGCCTGGGCTGGGAGTGCTCAGACTCTCCGGGTCCGAGAGCACTGGGCTGGCGCCGCCATGTGCCTCTCTCAGGGGAGGGGGTAGAGCGGGTCCCAGGGTCTGCTAGCATGGTGCTGCGCATGTGTGGGGCCTGCAAAAAGGCTGTTTCTGCCCCGCAAGGGTCACAGCCCCTGCCACATGCCAAGCGCCCTTAGGAGGTCTCCTCGTGGCTCAGGGAGCAAGACCTGGTTTCTCCGCTGCACTCTCTCTGGCTCAGCGCCAGGGGTGTCTGTCCTCTGTGGGGGACTTAAGCGCCTGTCCCTAACTGTTCCAATTCCCACAATTTCCCCCTGCGATCCTTTGTTCTTTTTGAGTGCTTTCTATCAGACTTCAAGTTAATGCTGGCCCCCAGTTGTAGGACACTCTCGTATTGGGGTATTACTTTCCAATGGGTCTCTTCTGGTGGCTCCCTCCCCCTTTTGTTTATCTTCCAATACCAGTCTGGCGTTCCCACTCCGCTTTACCTGCCCACTGGTGTCTTCTGCTCCCATAGAGATCCTGACGTGTAGAATTATGATCTCAAGCTGATTTCATGGGTGATCAGAGTTCCTTGGTAGGTCATCAGCTCACTTTAGGGGACAGGTTGAACCAGCGCCTCCTCCTAGTTCCCCACCATCTTGTCCCCTCAAGAACATATTCTAATTACATCCATATTCATAAGGGGCATTGGTCTTTAGTTTTCTTTTCTTGCAGTATCTTTGCCTTTGATATAAAGGTAGTACTGGCCTCATAGAGTAGATTAAGACACATTCCTTCCTACTCTTTTTTTTTTTTGAAGAGTTTGAGTATTAGTGATAATCTTTAAAGGTTTTGCAGAATTTATAAGTGAAGCCATCTGGTCCTATTGGGAAGTTTTTGAATGATTCAACCTCTTTACTTTTTATAGGTTTGTTGAGAGTTTTTATTTCTTCTTGTGTCAGTTTCAGTAATTTATGTATTTCTAGGAATTTGTTCCTTTCATCTAGGTTATCCCATTTGTTGTTGTAACATTTTTCACAGTATTCTTTATTAATCTTTTTTATATCTGTAATGCTGATAGTAATGCCTTTAATTTCTGATTTTGGTAATTCATATCCTCTCTTTTTTCTCAGTCAGTTTAACTAAAGTTTTGTCAGTTTTGTTGGTCATCTCAAGGAACCAACTCTTGGTTTCATCAATACTCTATTTCAATTTATTACTACTCTAATCTTCATTATTTTCTCCTTTTTTCTTGCTCTGCTTTTAGTTTGCTCTGTTTTTGTAGTTGCCTTAAGTTGTGAAGGTAGGTTATGTTCTCAGATCTTTCTTTTTTTTAATGTTTATGTTTACAGCTATAATTTTCCCTTTGAGCACTGCTTTTGCTGCATCCTATAAATTTAGTGTTTATATTGTGCTTTTATTTTCATTAATCTGTAAGTATTTTCTAATTTCCTTTTTGATTTCTTCATTGACCCATTGATTATTTAGGGTATGTTGTTAAATGTCTACATATTCATGAATTTTCCAGTTTTCCTATGGTTATTGATTTTTAGGTTTATTCCATTTTTGTTGGAGAACATACTTTGCATGACTGTAGTGTTTAAAAACTTATTGAGACTTGTTTTGTAGATTAACATGATTTATCCTGCAGAACATTCCATGTGCACTGGAAAAGAATGTTTATTCTGCTGTTGTTGGGTGTACTTCCTTATAACTGTCTGTTATATCTCATTGGTTTATCATGTTTTTCAAGTACTCAGTGTCCTTATTGACCTTTTATTTAGATGTTCTCTACATATGTTGACAGTGATGTATCAAAGTCTTCAACTATTATTTTAGAACTGTCTATTTTTTCCCATCGATTCTATCAATATCTGCTTCATGTATTTGGGGGCTATACTATTTAATGTATATATTTATAATTATCAACATATAATGCATTTTTTCCGCATTTTTAATTAAAAGTCTATTTTGTCTAATAAAAGTACAGCTCCCCCAGCTCTCTTTTGTTTCTTTTTGCCTGGTAAGAAATAGTACTAGGGCATCTGGGTGGCTCATTCGGTTAAGTGTCTATTTCAGCTCAGGTCATAATCTTGGGGTCCTGGGATGGAACCCTACATTGGACTGTGTGCTCAGCAAGGGGTCTTCTTCTCCCTCTCTCTCTGCCCCTCTCCACTCTCTTTCTCTCTCTCTTAAAAAAAATAAATAAAATCTTGGAGCACCTGGGTGGCTCAGTTGTTAAGCATATGCCTTCAGCCCAGCTCATGATCCCAGGGTCCTGGGATGGAGCCCTGCCTCAGGCTCCCTGCTCAGCAGGAAGCCTGATTCTCCCTCTCCCACTGCCCCTGTTTGTACTTCATCTCTCACTGTCTCCCTCTCTCTGTCAAATAAATAAATAAAATCTTAAATAAATGAATAAATAAATAAATAAATAAATAAATAAAATCCTTAAAAATAGCACTGTTTGCATGTAAAAATTTTCTCTATCTTTTGACTTTCAACCTGTTTGCTTCTTTGGATTTAAGGTGAATCTCTTGTAGATGGCTTATATTTGAATCATGGTTTTCATCCATTCTGCCAATCTCTTTCTTCTAACTGCAGAGTCTAAATCATTTATACTTAAAGGAATTGTTGATAAGGAAGGATTTATTTCTGATATTTTGTGGTTTATTTTCTGTATATCTTATATCTTTTAGTTTCTCAACTTCTTCATATAGCCTTTTGGGTTTGATTGATTTTTTTGTAGTGTATCATTTTGACTCCCTCCTCATTTCCTTTGTTTTTCAGTGGTTACTCTGGGGATTACAATTAGTATCTTAAATTTATAGCAATGTAGTTTGCATTGATATCAATTAATCTTCAATAGTAAAAACAAAACAAAACTACTCCTCTACAGCTTCATCCACCTCCCCTTTATGTTGTTATCACAAATTCTATCTTTGTACATTGCATGATAATTAACATACAATTTATAATTATTATTTTAAAAAACATATTGGAAACAAAAAGAGAAAGAGAGGGTCCCACATTTTGAAAATAATGTATAACTGGTCCTAAAATAAAGTGTTCAAGATGTAGTCTTGGCTGGCTTTAGAGTTGTTCTCTGCATAGAACTTGTCTGAATGCATCTACAGAGAGAATAAATGAACAGACTTTAGGATGCCTTACATGGATGTCTAACTCAGCAATGCCCAGGGGAGAGTAGCTTCACCACCTGACCAGACACTTGACCAACTTTTCAGTCTGCTGTCAGGGATACTGCACACTCCAATTTTAGGGAGAGGTTGCTGCTAGGTTTTCCTTACTCCCAGTCCCATGCCAGGAGGAAGAGAAATTCTGGTGTAGGTCATGGAAAAACTATTGAGTTACATGATAGTGCAAAGAAGAAAGTGTGCTGGTCCAGTATCATGGGACACTCAGCTTTCTAAATTGGTGAATTGGCATTTTGCTTACATGCAAGCATCAAAAAGTCTAATTGGCTTTCAGTGTTTTGCTAAAATTGTGGTCTAAAAAGTTGAGGAATGGATCTTGGAACATTGGTACCCAAGAGAGGTGTACTTATGAGAGGCCCATATGCCTTAATAAGCATTGCTTGAAGCTGAGACATGTGTGATAAATTTTTACATTATATCCAAAATCCCTATTTTCCAAGCATATTAAATTTAATTTGACATTCCAAGTGAAAACTGACCCAAGCATTGAGCTCGAAAAGACATGTCATGCATATCCGAGCCTCAGAGGTATATTTAATAAGCATATGATTAATGTCTGGAGCAGTTAGTCAATTTAAGTTTTATTTTGAGGTGAAAACATAACACTGAAATGGAAATAAATCAGATGATTAAGAACAGAGTTTCTGTTATCACCACATAATCTGACAATAAATCAGTGGAATAGAATATTTAAAAAAATGTTAGTAAGAATCTTGAGGTGTAGTACATTAGTTTAATTCAAATAAACTAACAGTTATTAAAAACTACTATGTGCAGGGATGGTCTAAGCAGTTATTGTGCATAGGTGTGTGTGTGTGTGTGTGTGTGTGTGTGTTGTGGGCAAATAAAAGAATGTGTGAGAGATGCCACTTTCTTTCTTCAGAGAGCTTATGATATAGGAAGAGAGATGAGTCATGCTTTAATCTAAGGCAAATGTCATGAATACTACAAGAAAATTTTTAAATGTTTCATGTGGTTTCCAGGAATGATGTATTACTTTGGTTTGGAGAAACTGGGAAAAGCATTACAGAGAAAATGATGAGACTTGAGGACTGTAGCTTTTCCATGAAACTTTTTCTAAGATCTCAGCTCATTGTTACTTGGCTTCCTATTGCACTCCTCTCAACATAACTGCTGTCAGTTACTTTACCAATGAGACTCTTGTTGCTAAATGGGACAGGTTCTTGTCCATCCTTATCTAAACAGAATTCAGAGCACTTCTCATTCTTACTTACCTTGCTTTCTTTGAAGAGGATCCATTTTCAGCTTTAACTCTGATCTCAGAAGGATGAGACCTTGCCCACCCACTTGGGAGCAAGAGCTAGCTAGCATTGTCACCCTGCACAACAACTCTTGGGATCATCTAGCAAAGATGTAACTACTAAAAAAATGGTGCCTTGAAAAAAATACATCACTTAGAAATGGGCATTCCAGAGAAGAGCAGACTGTCTGGGCAGGGCACCATGGAACCCACAGAAGAGAATCCAGACCAGGCCAGCACAGCAACAGATGAAAGATCATCAGCAGTTTGCAGTAAGGAGGAAGCAAACCATCCACTTTCATCTGTACACAGCTCCCTTCACATGGACTACACCTTGGAAGTCATGACTGTTCTTCCTCACTGCCCCTTTCAACTATGTCATGAAACACAGAAACAATCTGAGATGTTGGTGTTGGTGAAGCTCTTCTCATCAAAGTTCCATAAACTCATGTAAGAATTTTTGACATTCCTGTCTCACATATATTTCCCTGAAGAGTAAAGATGACATAAGAAACAGTACTTTGGTCACTATTGGGCTGCTCTGAATTCAGACATATTATAGAGCGAGGCAGAAAAATCAGTTGATTTGGAAATTAGTCAGTTGTAGTGTAGACTGACACTGATCTATCAGTGCTGTGCATGGAATAAAGGTTGAAGAGAGGAAAAGTAACAGATACTTTGTATGAAATTCATTCACAAGTTCATTAACAGTTATTAAATGTCTGCTTAATGTCAGACTTTGATAGACCATTAAATCACAATCTGAGAAGTGAATGTCATTGTTAGGTTTTGGTCTTGTTCACGGTGTGGAGAGAAGCACGGTATGAGGCACATCTCTGAATTAGGAGGTAGGCTATGTTTTGTGTGCTCTGGGGAGGGTATAAATTGTCCTGCAAATACTATACATTTTTTTACTATGTTATGTTAGTTACCATATATAGTACATCATTAGTTTTTGATGTAGTGTTCCATGATTCATTGTTTGTGTATAACACCCACTGCTCCATGTGATCCATGCCCTCTTTAATACCCATCACTGTGCTCAACCTTTCTCCCTAACTCCCCACCCTTCTGAAACCCTCAGTTTGTTTCCCAGAGTCCATAGTTTCTCATGCACTTTTTGGTAAAGATTTCATTTATTTATTTGACAGAGAGAATGAGGCAACAGCAGAGGGAAAAGGAGAAGCAGACTTCCCTCTGATCAGGGAGCCTGATGCGGGGCTTAATCCCAGGATCCCAGAATCATGATCTGAGCTGAAAGCAGATGCTTAACCATCTGATACACCCAAGTGCCCCTCTCATGCATTTTGAATGAAAGGCTCTTGGTACATCATTAAAAGTACCTTGGGCAAATCATTTGACATTCCTAGGACTCACCTTTCTCTTGTTTAATGAGAATCTTTGATTTAGATTTAGGTTGCTAAAAGTTTAGTTCTGTAAAGACGGGACAGGCAGCAGGGTGAAGGTCTGCACCAATTAGGTCCCTTGAAGGCACAAATTCTGCATTTTTAAAAGAACCTGACTCAGTTCTGTTTTGAGACCTTCTACTGATGACAGAAAATTGAATTTGGGTCAAATCAGTTAATTGATACTTTTCTGGGTCAGTTCAGGGTTTCCTCCTCTCTTTCTCCTGGAGTTGCTGTTCTTTGGATGCCTTTTCCTATCCATGCTGCCATCTGCTGAAATGAGCCTGCAACCCTCCTGTCTCTGCCCAGTACCTCACACCATCACTCTTTGTCCTCTTTGTCCAGATAAGGAGGCCACCTTGGCAGCCGCCCTTACTAAGGCCTTGTGATGGAGCCTCATTTTGTGCTCATTTTTTTCTTCTCCACTTGACACACAACAAACTTCAAAAATTATTTGCTGAATAAATGAACTTTCCCTCTAGGGTCAGAGAGGGCTTGTGAGAAGGTTGGGTGCTTTCCTGTCACTATGGGGTTGTAGCTGAGAGGATAGGGGTCCCTCTGGCCTCAGATGTTCCATTCCCTTCTGATTCTTCTTCCCCACTTTGCAAAGCCTTTACATCTGTCTCTTGATCTATGCTGCCTACATCTGTTGTTTATGTACACATTATTGAAGGCAATTCCTCCCATTTAGTAAAGATGTAGAATGTGTGGCTCTAAGCCAGGGATTTTCAGTGTTTTGTGGTTACGTAGACCCCTTTAAGAATTTCATGAATTTCAGGATCTTTTCCGCAGAAAGTGCAAAGGAATAGCATGCTCACAATCTTACCTACTATTTGGGGTTTTTTTACGGACTTTTGAAACTGAACATTTCCATGTCCTTGATGGTAGTTGCTGGGCTTGATAATGCATCAGGCAGAAATTTCATTACCCAAATGTCCTGAACACAAAAGACCCTTTAAAATAGAATGTACTAAAAATGGCAGTACATTAGACTCATAGAGCATTAGAACAGAAAGTAATAGGATAGACTTCTAGATGCCTTCATTTCGATGATAAAGAAACTGAAGCCTAAAGCAAGAGATGTCTGCCCCAGGGGAAGGATGCTGTGTGCCAGCTCCTGCCACAAGTCCTGCATGCTAATGGTACAGTTTGGGCCGCACAGCAGTCTCCAGGTAGGGATGGCACAGTCTTCTGCCAGATGGATGGGGCTTGCCTGCTTGGAACTAGTTCGCTTGGACTGGTTACTTGCTTAAGTTATTGATTACTCTCTCTAATCAGAGAAATAAGACCAGAACTAACTAATGAACTAACTATTTCCTTTTCTCCCACCATCCTTCCTCCCTCTGTCTTTCTTTCTCTTTTCTTACCTGCTTCCTCCCTCCCTCCTTCTCCTCCATTTCTTCCTTCCTTCCTTCCTTCCTTCCTCCTTCTTCCTTCTTCTTTCTTTCTATTTTTTTCTTGCTTGCTTTTTTGTTTTCTTGATATCTTTCTCTCATTCTGTTTCTTTTTCTTTCTCCCTTTCTTTGCTTCTCTGCTTCTGTCTCTTGCTTTCTTGCTTTTCTTTTCTCTTTCTTTCCTTTGTCCAGTTCTCCATAAGAGGAGTGTAATTCTTGTTTGGGTCATGTCTCACCATTGTAGGTCAGATTTTATGGGAATAGTAACTGAGACAGATTTTGGGGTGAAGGATATTTATTATGGAGCTACAGCTATGAAGGGAAGAGAGGGCAGTGGAGGAAATTGGGTGGTGATGTAGGCCCCTCACAGCCTGCCTGCCTACCAGAGCAGCAGGAGGAAGCAGAGCCCTAAATGCCTGGGCCCTTACACCTCTGCATCACCCTGTGGGTCCTGCGGAGGACTGTGACACCGGCTGTCTGTAACTGATCCAGGACTTGACAGAGAGAATTGGATGCTGTCTGCTCACCCCACTTCCTGAAGCTGGGCTGCATGCTGTCCCTGGAGAAAAACCAGGCAGTTCATCTGGGTCTGTTGCAGACCACCCTGGGACAGTCAGATCCATGTTCCCATGTGTGTGTGTGGGGAGCAGAATTCCCATGGGTCTCTCTTGCTGAGGGGAAACAAAAGAGGTACATCAGACAGACAGATGAGAGCCCCTGCTGCTGTGGTTGGCCTTGGAGCACAATTGATAGTGGTCACCTTCTTCCTCCATTACCCATCCTAGATGATCCCTACACTCAAGGGCCACCCCTGCTGGCCTCAGTTGCATGCCTGGTTATATGACCCAGGTGCTACTCTCCATGGGACCTGGGTCCTTGTCAGGCTGGGGACACTTTTCCTGGCCATTTGTATTCACAGGTAGGCAAGAGACATCAGAACATCTCTGTGGAAAAAGCCTGGGTCCCTCTAGGCCCCAGGATCAGCCCCTGCCCCCAGTGAACAAGCATATATTTGCAGAAGTTGTCAAAGTTCCCTATATCTGCCACTAAGAATAATGTGAGGTGTGGTGGGGTGCTGAAAGGTTTTGGTATTGGCATATCTGGAACATCTGAGGACAAGTCAAGGCCCACAGACCAATCAGGATCAGAAACTTCTCCTGTCCAGTTCTGTTGGGAAAATGACAACAGGACTGGGGTGGGGTGCTCCTGGGAAGGTCCTGTCTTCTCCTGTGGTCAGGGTCACTGTGGAACTGGGCCTGGTCTCCATGGGCTGGCGATGTCATGTGCTAACTCCAGCATGTGGTCGCTGTTTTGGGTGGAAGGACTCCAGCACCCCCAAAACTGCTGCAGTGCTGGAGAGGTGTGCTTCAGCAGCCTCAGAAACCATCCCTAACTCCTGCCTCAGGACATGGAATAATTTATTCCAGAGAAGGATAGATGGTTGATGTCATCTCAGGAAAGAAGCTAGAGTAAGTGTGAAAGAAGGTAGCTAGACTTCACATGTTTGAGTGCAGCAGGAATGGGACCCCTAAAACACGATGACCAGGGTGGACTGGCCAGTCTGTCTGCTGCTGGCATGAGAGTAACTGATGATGTGGGAGAGATGATGCCATTCAGGATTCAGTGTGATTATAAAAAATTGTTACAAGACACAAGACAAAAGACACAAGAGCATGTCTCATTCTTCTCAGAGATGGACCAGTAGTACAGGCCCAGGGGAGAAATGCAGAGAACTTAGGAGAGCAGGGGACTGACTGCCCGCTGGGGTGAGGGGGTGATTAGTGACCCTGTCTTAGAAGACAATTGAGCAATATGTTTCCATATTTAAAAATACTTGCATCCTTTGCTTGTAACTGCATTTATAGGAGTCAATTTTAAGGAAATTTTTAATTGATGCTTACAGAGATTCATCATAGTTTTCATGGAATAACTAACTTAATAGACTGAAAAAAATCCAAATAATTAGTAAGAAAATTAATACATCATTCAAGACACATCTATATGCTAGGATACTACACAGAAATTTGTTGAATAATTCCTAATGATATAAGGCAATTTTGATGATATTTTAGGTAAAAAAAGAATATATTTTCATTCTTGTACATTGTACATTTATTCTTGTACATTGTACATCTTGTACATTGTAATTCCAATTAGGTGTCTATATGTGTCTTCATTTATATGTGTATATATGCAGGTTTTTATAGGAAAAAACAGGTCCAGATTTTGCATTGTATTTGAAATTTGAACTGCTATTATCAAAATTTATTTTTACTTATACAACCAATGTTAGGGAGAAAGAAGCCTTAGAGATTATTTCTCATAACTCGTAAATCTCATAAATTTATACATTCTATTCTGTTAATTGGGCCAATCAAAATTGAATTAGCTACCACATGTTTGATAAGTAACTGTAAGTATTGATGACACCTGTATGATAAATACAATTTCTCAGAAGTAGTTATTGTCTCAGGACCAAATTTTTTTTAAATTTTTAAAATTTAAAAAATTTTTTTATTTTTTATAAACATATAAAGTATTTTTATCCCCAGGGGTACATGTCTGTGAATCGCCAGGTTTACGCACTTCACAGCATAACCGTAGCACATACCCTCCCCAATGTCCATTAACCCACCCCCCTTTCCTGACCCCCCTCCCCCCAGCAACCCTCAGTTTGTTTTGTGAGATTAAGAGTCACTTATGGTTTGTCTCCCTCCCAATCCCATCTTGTTTCTTTTCGTCTTTTCCTACCCCCCCAACCCCCCATGTTGCATCTCCATTTCCTCATATCAGGGAGATCATATGATAGTTGTCTTTCTCTGATTGACTTATTTCACTAAGCATGATACCCTCTAGTTCCATCCACGTCATTGCAAAT
>PISX010034522.1:0-13911 GCA_004024625.1 Mellivora capensis
TTTGCAAATATCTTCTCCCATTCCGTGGGTTGCCTCTTTGTTTTGTTGACTGTCTCCTTTGCTGTGCAGAAGCTTTTGATCTTGATGAAGTCCCAAAAGTTTATTTTTGCTTTTGTTTCCTTTGCCTTTGGTGACATATCTTGAAAGAAGTTGCTGTGGCTGATATCAAAGAGGTTACTGCCTATGTTCTCCTCTAGGAATCTGATGGATTCCGGTCTCACGTTGAGGTCCTTTATCCATTTCGAGTTTATCTTTGTATACGGTGTAAGAGAATGGTCGAGTTTCATTCTTCTACATATAGCTGTCCAATTTCCCCAGCACCATTTATTGAAGAGACTGTCTTTTTTCCACTGTATATTTTTTCCTGCTTTGTCAAAGATTATTTGACCATAGAGTTGAGGGTCCATATCTGAGCTCTCTACTCTGTTCCATTGGTCTATGTGTCTGTTTTGATGCCAGTACCATGCTGTCTTGGTGATCACAGCTTTATAGTAAAGCTTGAAATCAGGTAATGAGATGCCACCAGTTTTATTTTTGTTTTTCAACATTTCCTTAGCGATTCAGGGTGTCTTCTGATTCCATACAAATTTTAGGATTATTTGCTCCAGCTCTTTGAAAAATACCAGTGGAATTTTGATGGGAATGGCATTAAAAGTATAGATTGCTCTAGGTAGTATAGACATTTTAACAATGTTTATTCTTCCGATCCAAGAACATGGATTTTCTGTTGTATTTATGAGTCTGTTTCTGTTTTGTTTTAATAGTCCACATATAAGTGAAATCATATGAATTCTTTATATGTTTGGGATATAAGTACGTTATCAGATATATGGTTTGCAAAATATTTTCTCTAATTCAGTAGACTGCCTTTTCATTTTGTTGGTAGTTTCCTCTGCTGTGAAGAAGCTTTTTAGTATGATGTAGTTCATTTATTTGTTTTTGCTTTTGTTGCTTTTGCTTTTGGTGTTAGATTAAAAAAATAATTGCCAAGACCTATGTCAAAGAGCTTACTGCCTATGCATTCTCTTAGGAGTTTCAGGTCTTACTTTCAAGTATTTAATCCATTTTTAGTTAATTTTTGTGTATGGTATAAGACAGAAGTCAAGTTTCATTCTTTTGCATGTGGCTGTCCAGTTTTCTCAACGCTACTTATTGAAGAGACTAGCCTTTCTCCACTACATATTCCTGGCTCCTTTGTTCTATGTTAATTGACCATAGATGTGTGGGTTTAATTCTAGTCTCTCTATTCTTCCCACTGATCTATGTGTCTTTTTATGCCAATGCTATAGTATTTTAATTACTATAGCTTTGTAATATAGTTTGAAATCAGGGAGCATTATACCTCCCCCTTTGTTCTTTCTCAAAATTACTTCATTGTTTGGAGTGTGTGTGTGTGTGTGTGTGTGTGCATGTCTATCCATACAAATTTTAGAATTACTTGCTCTATTTCTTTGAAAAATGCCACTGGAATTTAGAGAGGGATTGCACTGACTCTGTAGATTGATTTGGATAGTATGGACATTTTAACAATATTTATATTTCCAATATATGAGCATATAATATCTTTCTATTTATTTGTGTCTTCTTTAATTTCTTTTATTACTATGTTGAAAAAAGGTGGTAAGAGTAGGTATCCTTCTCTAATTCCTGACTTTAAAGGAAATACTTCCAGCTTTCACTATTGAGTATGATGTTTGCTCTGGGCTTGCCATATATGGCCTTTATTGTGATGAGGTATATTCCCGCTAGTTTTTATTATAAATGGATGTTGAGGGGTGCCTGGGTGGCTCAGTGGCTTAAAGCCTCTGCCTCCGGCTCAGGTCATGATCCCAGGGTCCTGGGGTCGAGTCCCGCATCGGGCTCTCTGCTCGGCGGGGAGCCTGCTTCCTCCTCTCTCTCTGCCTGCCTCTCTGCCTACTTGTGATCTTTGTCTGTCAAATAAATAAATAAAATCTTAAAAAAAATAAATGGATGTTGAATTTTGTCAAATGCTTTTCCTGCATCTATTGAGATGTACATATGATTTTTATTCTTCATTTGGTTAACATGATATATCACATTGGGTGATTTGCAGATCTTTGATACATCCTTGCATTTCTGGGATAAATCCCACTTGACCATAGTGTGTGATCCTTTTAATATATTGCTGAATGCAGTTTCTTAACATTTTGTCAATGATTTTTGCATTTATGTTCATCAAGGGTATTGGCCTGTAATTTTTCCTTCTGGCATTCTTGTCTGGTTTTGCTATCAGGGTAAAGCTAGTCTCATAAAATGATTTTGGAAGAGTTTCTTCCTCTTGGTCTTCTCCCTCTCCTTCTTCTTTCTTCTCCTGGAAGTGATTGAGAAGGATTGGATTTTTCTTTGAATGTTTGGTAAAATTTACCAGTGAAGCTGTCTGGTCCTGGACTTTTGTTTGTTGGGAGGTTTTTGATTATAGATTCAATCTCCTTACTAGTATTGGTATGTTCAGGTTTTCTATTTCATTATAATTCATTCTATGTAGGTTGTATGTTTCTAGGAATTTATTTCTTCTACGTTGTCTACTTTGTTGGCATATAATTATTTATATTTGTCTCTTATGATACTTTGTATTTTTTAAAAGATTTTATTTATTTATTTGACAGGCAGAGATCACAAGTAGGCAGAGAGGCAGACAGAGAGCCCGATGTGGGGCTCGATCCCAGGACCCTGAGATCATGACCTGAGCCAAAGGCAGAGGCTTTAACCCACTAAGCCACCCAGGCACCCTGATACTTTGTATTTTTATGGTATCAGTTAACATTGCATTTTTTATTTCTGATTTTATTTTTATGAGTCTTATTTTTTCTTAGTGAGTCTAACTGAAGGCTTACCGATTTCATTTATTTTTTCAATGAACCAGCTCTTAGTTTCATTGATCTTCTGTATCATCCTTTTAGTCTCTTATTTCATTTATTTCTACTCTAATTTTATTTCTGTCCTTCTACTAACTTTGGACTTTGCTGTCTCTTCATTTTCTATCCCTTTAAGTTTAACATTAGGTTGTTTATTTGAGACTTTTCTTGTTTTCTGAGGTAGGCATTTATCCCTATGAACTTCCATCTTAGAACTACTTTTGCTGCATCCCACAAATTGTGGTATGTTACATATGTATTTATGTTTTCCTCAAGGTATTTTGAAATTTTCTCTTTTTTTTAAAAAAATATTTGTCAGAGAGAGAGAGAGAGAGAGCGAGTGAGTAGAGGCAGACGGAGAAGCAGGCTCCCTGCCGAGCAAGGAGCCCGATGTGGGACTTGATCCCAGGATGCTGGGATCATGACCTGAGCCGGAGGCAGCTGTTTAACCAACTGAGCCACCCAGGCATCCCAAATTTTCTCTTTTTGATTTATTCTTTAATCAATTGGTTGGTCAGCAGCCTATTGTTTAATCTCCACATATTAACTTTCCAGTTTGCTTCAAATAATTAATCTCTACTTTCATAACTTTATGCTGGAAAAGATGCTTAATATGATTTCAATCCTTTTAAATGTATGAAGACTTAGCCTAACACATGACCTATTCTGGAAAATATTCCATGTTCATTTGAGAAGAATGTGTGTTCTGTTGCTTTTGAATGGAATGTTTTGTATATTCCTGTTAAGTCCATCTAATCTAATGTGTCATGTAAGGCCAATATTTCCTTATTGATTTTCTGTCTGAATGATCTATCAATTGATATAAGAGGGATATTAAAGTCTCCTACTATTATTGTAGTGCTGTTTATTTCTCCCTTTAGGTCTGTTAATATTCATTTTATATGTATGCATGCAACATTCTGCTTACTTCTTTCTTAGCCAGGGAGTACTGTGACTACTATTAAGAAGAAATAAAATTCATCTTTCAGGAGAAGATTTAACAATTTCAAGAACCATGAAAATATTTATATTATTTATGCTCTTCTTTTAGTAGGAAAATCTAAAATATAGAGAAAAGGCTGTATTCATGAAAATTCTCCTAGTATGTTTATTTTAGGAAAAACAGAAGGTAGTCATTCAGCATAGAAGAGATAGCTACTAGAAATAAGACATGAAGACTTCTTGGCAGTATGAAATACATATGCTATAAATAAGCAAAGAAAATAAGATTATTAAATGATGTAGATTCTATGATATAGGAAAACATATTCAAATAAAAAGACTAGACATTATATTAGTCTTAGGGTGGTCATATCTAAAGCTTTCAATATCTATTTTCCTAGACTGTATAACATTAAATACATAATCAATAACTTAAAAATTTATTAGAAATAACTAATTCTTTAAGAAAGTGGGAAGCTCTGGGGCACTTGGGTGGCCCAGCTGGCTAAGCCTCTGCCTTCAGCTCAGATCCTGATCCCAGGGGCCTGGAATGGAGCCTTGCATTGGGCTCCCTGCTCAACGAGGTGTCTGCTACTTCCTCTGCCCTCCTCCCCACTGCTTGTTCTCCCTTTCTCTCTCTCTCTCTCAAAAAAATAAATAGAATCTTAAAAATAAAGTGGGAAACTTTAAGAAGCAAGGGTGCCATTATAAATTTGTGTATGGTGTAAGAAGTCGAGTTTCATTCTTTTGCACGTGGCTGTCCAGTTTTCTCAACATTTATTTATTGAAGAGACTACATATTCCTGGCTCCTTTGTTGTATGTTAATTGACCATAGATGTGTGGGTTTAAACTGTACCTGTGTGAGTGGTTTTCATGGCATTAATTTGAGTGGTCCGTTAGTATTTTAGGCAGCATGATGTCACAATGGAATAGGAACAATTTCAAGAAACTTTAGTGACCTATGTCTGATGTGTTTTGGTTCTAAGAATTTCAGAATGTTCTCTATATTTGCATGTAAAAATACAAATATATATTTAAAACTTAAAAATATTATTTTAAATTTACATATAAAAATATTCATACTTATATACTTAAATTAACAATATGTATATAAACCTTTAAAATTTGGTTAGTGTTGGGGCACCTGGGTGGCTCAGTTGGTTAGGTTAAGCATTATCTTCAGCCCAGGTCATGATCCCTGGAATGAAGAGCTCCTGTGCCCAGTCAGGCTCCCTGCTCAGTGAGGAGTCTGTTTCTCCCTCTGCCCCTCCCTCTGCTCATTCTCTCTCTTGCCTGCTCAAGCACTCTCTCTCTCTCTCTCAAATAAATAAATAAATAAATAAATAAAATATTTAAAACATTAGTTTAGTGTTTCAGGATCAGAGAACACAGTGCTGCTTCTTCACATTAACCTCTCAAGAGTTTAAGATTTTTTTGTATTTTGAGTACAGTTTCTTATCATGGATGAAAATTAAACTGGCAGTTGCCAGGCTTCCTTTGACTTGATTATTCTTTCCCTTCTCAAATAATAGTTTTAAGTACATGGAAGTACTTATGATCTTGGTCACAATAGGTAACGTCCTAAATTAGGTCTGTTAATGTGTGAGCAAAGATAAATTACTCTAACCTAACCAAGATAATGACCAATATCTAAAAAGACTAAACTAATGGAACACTCTATGAGTGAGTTTTAGACACAAAAATAGTATATTTAAATCATGGGTTCCCATGAGATATTTTGGCCCTTTTAGGCTAAGATTTTGAGTTCATTCACTATGGGAATATCATGAGAACTTTCCTTTCTTTTTCTTTTCTTTAAGCAGGCTTCATTCCAAGCATGGAGCCCAATGCAGGGCCTAAACTCACAACCCTGAAATCAGGACCTGAGCTGATTGATACAAAGAGTCAGGTGCTTCATTGACTGAGCCACCCAAGTGCCCCAATTTGAGAACTTTTAAATGGTGGCAGGAAATGGCCAGTGGAGGGTGAGAGGTGAGGAGGAGTGGCAGGGTGAGGGGACCATGGATAGAGTGCTAAGCCTGAGGAGACAGAGCATCACATGTAGAAGTGGTTGGTGGGAGGCATCATTATATTATGAAAGAGGTAGTAAAGAAAGGATGGGTAGCATTTTGATTTACTTAGTATTTAAAGCGAGTTGGTTAATTTCTTTTTCATTTTTTAGTTGTTTTAAATTTTTAACTTTAACATTCATGCTCTTTTTTTTACATTAGTGACAATTTATTAAATAATGCAATGTTTAATAAACAGAATGACTACATAAATGACTATATAATGCAATGTTTAATAAACAGAATGACCAACAGAAATGACTACATGAACTAGAATGTTCATAGCATAACTATTTGTAAAAATCCAAACTGGGAGCTACCCAAATTCCCAGTAGAACAGATATTTTATCATATTGACACCACGGGGTACTCATTACACGTTAATGAAAATGATCAACCTATGGTTACATGCAGCAAGATGGATGAATCCAACAGCATGATGTTGAGTGAAATAAACCAGACTATTCACTTACACTTAACATTAAGTTAAAAAAAAAAAAAGCGGCACTCTTCTATGCTGTTGGAAATCAAACAGTGTTTATCTTTGAGGAGGCAGTAAAAAGAAGGGGACACAAAGAGATCTTCTGGGACATTAGTAATATTTTTTTGATCTGGGTGCCAGTTACAAGGGTGTGTCCAATTTATAAAAATAGATTAAACTGTACATTTATTATATATACATTTTCTGTATGTATATGATGCTTCATAAAAGAATTTAAAAACATTTAATTAAATAAAAAATATTTAATTTAAAAATACTTAATTCTAACCAAAAATATTTTATTCGCGTATTGGCCAAGAGTCAAAAATCTTAAGTCTTTATAAAATCTTTATAAAAATCTTAAGTCTTCTTGTAAAGCCTGATAAACATTACAAGAAAAAGAGATCATAGGTCCATAGCCTTCACAAACAGAGACAAAAAAACCTGGCAAAATTTTAGCGTGTCAGATTTAGCAGATTATAAAATGGATAATACATCTTGACCACTTGGGATTTATTCCAGGAATGCAGGGTTAATTTTCCATTCAAAAATCAACATTATTGGGACGCCTGGGTGGCTCAGTTGGTTGAGCAGCTGCCTTCTGCTCAGGTCATGATCCCAGCGTCCTGGGATCGAGTCCCACATCGGGCTCCTTGCTTGTCGGGGAGCCTGCTTCTCCCTCTGCCTCTGCCTGCCACTCTGTCTGCTTGTGCTCGCTCATTCTCCCTCTCTATCTCTGACAAATAAATAAAAATAAAATCTTAAAAAAAATCAACATTATCCACCATATTAATAGAGTAGAAGAGAATGATTAGATCATTTCAATACATGCAGAAAAAAAAATTTGACAAAATTCAACACAGACAACAAAAACTCTGAGAAAACTATGAATAAAAGGGAACTTTTTCATCCTGATAGAAGCATCTATAGAAAACTTGCAGCTAACATGATATAATATAGTACAAATCTAGGTGCACACTCCCCTGAGATCAGTAACAGGACAAGAATATCCATTTTGACACTTCCATTTAATGTTATACTATATTATACTATAGTTCCTGGCCAAATCAATAAGGAGTGAGGCGCAGGAAAAGGGATAGCAATTGGATAGAAAGAAGTAAAATTTTTTATTCACAGATGACATGCTTATTTAAGTATAAAACTGTAAGGAATCAGCAAAAAAAAAATCTTCCAGAACTAATACATATGTTTAACAAGGTCACAAGGTACAAGGTCAATATGCAAAAATCATATTGCTATGGGCTGGAAATAAACAATTGCAAGTTGATATTTTTAAAGTATTTACAGTAACCTAAAAAATATGGAAAATATTGGGATAAATTTAACAGAATATGTGCAAGATTGGTGCATTTAAAACTATTTTTAAATTTTTTTGAAAATTTAAATTGAAAGAAATGAAAGAAGTTGAAAGAAATGGAAGACTTAAAGAAATGAAAGAAGTCTTAAATATTTCACTGTCATGGATTGGAAAGCTCAAATTTATTAAGATGTTAATTTTCCCTCAGGTGCCTGGGTGGCTCAGTGGGTTAAGCCTCTGCCTTCAGCTCAGGTCATGATCTCAGGGTCCTGGGATCCAGCCCCACATCGGGCTCTCTGCTCAGTGGGGAGCCTGCTTCCCCCTCTCTCTCTGCCGGCCTCTCTGCCTACTTGTGATCTCTCTCTCTGTTGAATAAATAAATAAAATCTTAAAAAAAAGATGTTAATTTTCCGTGTATTAGTTTTCTATAGCTGCTATGACAAATTACCAAAGACTTAGTGGCATGAAACAAGAGAAGTTTATTCTCTCAAAGTTCTGGAGGCCATAAGCCTGAAATCCATTTCCTGGGGATGAAAGCAAGGTGTTGTCAGGGCCACACTTCTTCCAGAAGCTCTAGGGAAGATAGTTCTTTGCTCCTTACAGGTTCTGGTTGCTGCTGTTATCTCTGGGTTTGTGGTTCCATCACTCTAATCTCTGCCTCCCTGGTCACATAGCCTTTCTTTTCTTCTGTCTACAGTCTCCCCTTGTCTCCTTCTTGTAAAGATACATGTGATCACTTTTAGGGCCCACCAAGATAATGCAGGATAATCTCTCCATTTCAAGATCCTTAATCACACAAGCAGTCTTTGCCATAAAAGACAACATTTACAGGTTCCAGAGATCAGGACATGACATCTTTGGGTGGCCATTATTTAGGCTACTATACTCCCCAAATATATCTATGGGATTCAGTGCAACTCCTCAGTAGAATTTTTTGGTAGAAATGGACAAACTGATTATAAATTCATATGTAATTGTGAAGGAGCTAGAATAGATGAAATAATTTTGAAAATAAAGAACAAAGTTGGACAAGTCACTGATTACTTAGAATCACCTGATTCTAAGACTTACTATAAAGTTATAAACAGAAGAGTGTGGTATTGGCATAAATTGAGACATATAGATCAATGGAACAGAATAAATTCCAAGTGGGTCCAGAAATAGACCCAACCATGCCTGGTTAATGGATTTTCCACAAAGGGACTGAAATAATTCAATGGAGAAAAAATAGTCTTTATGAAAAACCATGATGGCACAATTAGTTATCCATGTGGGAAAAAATAAACATTAACTGGTGGTATTTCCAAACAATGAAATATTACTCACCAATTAAAAGAAACTACAGAAATTAACAATATTGATGAATCTTAAAAGCTAAGCGAAAGAGGCCAAACACAAAAGATTATATTTAGATGATTTTGTTTATATGAAATTCTAGAAAAGTCCAGATTATTGTGATATAGAGAAGATCTAGGGTTGTCGGACTTGAAGGATAGGATCAGGACATTCACTGAAAAGGGGCATAGGGAAGCCTTAGGGGCACTGGTAACACTTCATGTTTTGACTATGGTGCCATTTATCATCGCTCAACAAAATGAATCCTTGAAGTTAGCAAATTTTATGGTATATAATTCATAACTCAAGAAATCTAATTTTTAAAAAGCTGTCACAGTTTAGATGATACATTGAATAATTTGTGTGTGTGTGTGAAAATGAAATCAGATGGTTGATTCCTACTTGTCACATAGGGATCCTTGTTTGGCACAGATCAAAGTCTTCTGCTTATTACTATTACTCCTATTGCAGCAATTTTTTAAAGTTTTATTTTTTTTCAATGTTCCAAAATTCATTGTTTATGCACCACACCCAGTGCTCCATGCAATACCCACCACCAGGCTCTCCCAAACCCTCACCGCCCCTCCCCTTCAAAACCCTCAGTTTGTTTCGCAGAGTCCACGGTCTCTCATGGTTTACTCAAAATGGATAAAAGACCTCATTGTGAGGCAGGAATCTATCAAAATCCTAGAGGAGAACACAGGCAGTAATGTCTTCGACATTGGCGACACAAGATATGTCTCCAAAGGCAAAGGAAACAAAAGCGAAAATGAACTTTTGGGACTTCATCAAGATCAAATCTTCTGCACAGCAAAGGAAACAGTCAACAAAATAAAGAGGCAACCCATGGAATGGGAGAAGATATTTGCAAATGACAGTATAGAAAAAGGACTGATATCCAAGTTCTATAAAGAACTCCTCAAACTCAACACACACAAAACAGATAATCACGTCAAAAAATGGGCAGAAGACATGGACAGACACTTCTCCAAAGAAGACATACAAATGGCTAACAGACACATGAAAAAATGTCCATCATCATTAAGCATCAGGGAGATTCAAATCAAAACCACATTGAGATACTACCTTACACCAGTGAGAATGGCCAAAATTAACAAGACAGTAAACAAGTTTTGGAGAAGATGTGGAGAAAGGGGAACCCTATTACACTGTTGGTCGGGACTGGAAGAGATGATGCTGAGTGAAATAAGTCAAGCAGAGAGTCAATTATCCTATTACAGCAATTTAAAAATATTCAAGTAGTAGTCTAGGATTTGGTGAACCCTATAGAAGTAGTTAACTGGAAAGTGACTGGGGAAAACAGTTCTCAGGACTAGGCACTTATATGTCCAACTTAACTTTAAACCAGCACAACCATTAGACCAGATGATAGGGCTGCCTGTTCTTCATTTCACATTTCACTGGGCTCAGTTTTCATGACACTATTTTTGAAGCTGTCCTTATTTATTCAGTGCTTCCCTAGAGCCTTCAGGATAAGGCTCATATTTTCAGTGTGACAGAAGACCAACTTCATCTGTACGCCGCTCATTGTTACAGCATTATTTCTCATCTCTCTCCCCTTTCAGCCATTTGTAGGGCTGGCCATGCCCTAAGGGAACTTTGCTTTCTCTTGCTTCCAGACCTCACCTTGTGCTTCTACTTCTACCTGGAATGTCCCTTTTTCCTTCCCCTGATTTCCTTCTTTTCCTGTATAATTCATCCTATTTATTCTTCAGGATTTAGTATAGATGTCACTTGCTCCAGGAAGCTTGACCTCTCAGGGTTATATTAGATACTTCTGTCACACTCTTCGTGCTCCCAAGATCTGAAAATGCTATTTTACCTCTAGGTATAGCCTTGCCCAAAGCCAGTTCTACACTCCCTTATGCCAGACAACAAAAGTCGTAGTTTGCTAAAACCATTTTATCTTGAGTTGTCTTTCTCTTGCTACCAAACTATGGTTATAAGAACTGATGCCATGAATTTTCAATATGCAGAGGACACACATTTACAAAGACAGTGGAGAAGGGAACTTTGAAACACAGTAATGTGAACAGGGAGGAAATTTAATAGATGCTGGTTGCATCCACTTACAGTCTCTGTTAGCTAGCCTCAGATTAGTCTAAGAGGCTTGACGCCTCCTGAATATGCCTCTGGTTAGGACAGTTAATTCAGGTGAAAGAAGAAAAAAGCCAAGGATATCAAGACTCAAACAAAGCAAAAGGGCTTTTATTATTGTGTTCTGAGTTCAACTAGTAAACATGATATGATCTTAGAAAAGCAGATTTATCAGTTGACAGCCAGTTCCTAAAGGAACTGGTTGCGGGGGAGGGCAGGAACTGGGAACCTCCAAGGTAAAGCTTCCCAAAAAAAGAGCTCCTGGACAAACTCACAACTGCCCCTGACAAGATACTCTCAGTGACCCTACACCCAGAGCAGGTCTGTTGGTCCTTCCTTCTAAATCATTTCTTAAGCATCTGAATCCACACATACCATAATTCCTTGAACTCCTCATGTGTTACAACAAGTGAGGAGTGGTGTGTTTACAGATCAGAGATTTATCACTTACTAATTAAATATATCACTTACTAATTAAAATTACCTTGCCTCATTGATCTCTGACAGAGAAACCCTTCCAGAATGGTCCCATAGCAGAAGTAACTAACTCTAAATCTTAATTTTCCACCGGAAGAGAGACACTATGATTTGTTCATGGTCGCATAGTTGCGTAGTGACAGAGTTGGGACTAGAACATGAGACCTCTGACTTATAGCCCACTACCGTCTGACATGTGTCCAATCACACCTGTTTTATCCTTCACTGGAATAGTAAGAGAAAACAAGTTCATACACAGATATAATCTTCCAACAGGCAGATGACAATCTGTTGAGAAATCTTAAAAACTTGGTCTCACACTTGATTTGCAGCTGGCTGTTCCTCGGTTCTTCCTGATAGGTAGCAGACACAGCCTGTTGTCCCAGTGCTCCCTCAACAGATTGCTGTCTTTCAGTTATGCTCTCAGATATCATTATGATGTGTGGAATAGTAAAGTAACATCTCATCAAGTAAAGGATGAGGATAGCTGTGATATAATAAAAATTATTAACTTCTGCTTGCAAAATTGTTTTAAAATTTTTAATTCACTGGTTGTGAGTAAATGTAAAAAGTAATTCTATTATGATCTTAGTTGTTGAAATTTTTAATGTTATCAGTCCATTTTCTGTAAATGAAGAACATGAATGATAGCTTCCTTTTTGAAGTAAAGGATTTTTTAATAGTCTGTGTCAATATCAATTCTTGTCATATAGCACTGATGAGGTACTTGCAAGACCTAAGAGATAATATGGCTTAAAAATAAATTATCGAAATCATTTATTTTTTTCAGTGTTACAATCCAAAAGTAAAATACAAAGACTGTCAGGAAAGTTGTGGGTTTCACTAGATTGAAACTTTCCTATATGACAGAAATTAAAATTCATGATTTTCCTTCCAATTCATGTAAATATATTATATTTATCTCCTAGGGCTGATATCGCAAAGTAATACAAGCTGGTAGTTTAAATACAAACAGAAATGTGTTGTCTCACTTCTGGAGGCTGAAGTCCAAAATCAAGGTAGGGCCATGTTCCCTCTGAAACCTTGTGCAGAGAATCCTTCCTTGCCTCTCCTAGCTTCTGGTATTTGCTGACAATCCTTGATGTACCTTGGTTTGAAGACAACATCACTCAATCTCTGTGGCCACATGAGTTTCCCTGTCTGTTTCTGTGTCTCTTCTCTTTTTCCTTTTTAAATTTTTTTTTATTTTTTAAGGATTTTATTTATTTATTTGACAGAGAGAGACACAGCGAGAGAAGGAACACAAGCAGGGGGAGTGAGAGAGGGAAAAGCAAGCTTCCTGCAGAGCAGGGAGCCTGATGTGGGGCTCAATCCTAGGACCTTGGGATCATGACCTGAGCTGAAGGCAGACACTTAATGACTGAGCCACTCAGGTGCCCCACTTTTTCCTTTTTAGAGACACCAGTCATATTGGATTAGGAGACAACTGTGCTCCAGTATGACCTCATCATAACTAATTACATCTGTAATAGCTTCATTTCCAAATCAGGTTGCATTCTGAAGTACTGGGGGTTAGGACTTCAACATATCTTTTTTGGGGACACAATTCAACCTACAAAACATATTAAGGAAATTAAAATTCATGATTTTTTTCCTGATCTCTGTGAACATACTCTCTGCTTGTCCTCCAAGAATAATGCTCTGTGCTTCTTGCTCTATTATGGGATACAGGAGGCTGAGCTCTGTAAGCTGCCTGCATTTTGGCTTCTTTTGGGTTTGGCCAATGGGAAGCACTGGAGGAGATCAGAGGGCAGGAGAGGGAGAGGTTGGGTATTAATTTTTCCCACCTCCTGCTTGTATCACTGCAGTTTTGGCAGTGGGTTAATTTTCTCATAACTATAAATACTGTTAGGCAACCTTGCTTCCAGGGCCTCCACTGTGGGTCTGTGGTACCTTCTCCTTGACTTTCCAGATCCATGGCTTGGGATACTTTTTGCCTTCCCTTATGGGTTCCCTTAGACCAGCTCACATGCCTTTACATAGTCCTTCATTTAAGCTCCCTTAAAATAAGACTTTAAGTGTTCCATCTGTTGCCTACTAAGACCCTGAATGATATAATCACCAAAATATATAGTCTTGGGATGCCACCAACTTTGGCTTTCTTTTTCAATATTCCTTTGGCTATTCGAGGTCTTTTCTGGTTCCATATAAATTTTAGGATTATTTGTTCCATTTCTTTGAAAAAAATGGGTGGGATTTTGATAGGGATTGCATTAAATGTGTAGATTGCTTTAGGTAGCATAGACATTTTCACAATATTTGTTCTTCCAATC
>PISX010034523.1:0-13935 GCA_004024625.1 Mellivora capensis
TGGGTTTAGGCTTTCTTTCTTGTTCTTTCTCCAGCTCCTTTAGGTGTAGGGTTAGGTTGTGTATTTGAGACCTTTCTTGTTTCTTGAGAAAGGCTTGTACCGCTATATATTTTCCTCTCAGGACTGCCTTTGCTGTGTCCCACAGATTTTGAACCGTTGTGTTTGCATTATCATTTGTTTCCATGAGTTTTTTCAATTCTTCTTTGATTTCTTGGTTGACCCATTCATTCTTTAGAAGGATGCTGTTTAGTCTCCATGTATTTGGGTTCTTTCCAAATTTCCTCTTGTGATTGAGTTCTAGCTTCAGAGCATTGTGGTCTGAAAATATGCAGGGAATGATTCTAATCTTTTGATACTGGTTGAGACCTGATTTATGACCCAGGACGTGATCTATTCTGGAGAATGTTCCATGTGCACTAGAGAAGAATGTGTATTCTGTTGCTTTGAGATGAAATGTTCCGAATATATCTGTGATGACCATCTGGTCCAGTGTTCATTTAAGGCCTTTATTTTCTTGTTGATCTTTTGCTTGGATGATCTGTCCATTTCAGTAACGGGAGTGTTAAAGTCCCCTACTATTATTGTATTATTGTTGATGTGTTTCTTTGATTTTGTTATTAATTGGTTTATATAGTTGGCTGCTCCCACATTAGGTGCATAGATATTTAAAATTGTTAGATCTTCTTGTTGGACAGACCCTTTGAGTATGATATAGTGTCCTTCCTCATCCCTTATTATAGTCTTTTAAAGTCTATTAAAGTCTATTAAAGTCTATTAAAATCTAATTGATCTGATATAAGGATAGCCACCCCAGCTTTTTTCTGATGTCCATTAGCATGGTAAATTGTTTTCCACCCCCTCACTTTAAATCTGGAGGTGTCTTCAGGTCTAAAATGAGTTTCTTGTAGGCAACATATTGATGGGTTTTGTTTTTTTATGCATTCTGATACCCTGTGTCTTTTGATTGGGGCATTTAGCCCGTTAACATTCAGGGTAACTATTGAGAGATATGAATTTAGTGCCATTGTATTGCCTGTAAAAGACCAGGCAAAATGCCCCCTCGCCACCAATGGCTTTGGAGAATGCTGTGGTCCAACCCTTCAACTAACTTGTCCTTTTAACAAATCAGGAATACAGCATTTATCTTCTCCTCCCAAAACTTGAAGACATGGACATAAAACTCTTAAACATGTTAAATTACAGCTTTGAACATTAAGTACAGTACAGAATGTACTGTAGATGTACTCTCTCCTCTTTATGATTTTCATTTTTAAAATAGGTTTTTATTTGAATTTCAATTGGTTAACATACAGTGTAATATTAATTTCAGGTATACAATTTAGTGATTCAGCACTTCCATACAACACTCAGTGCTCATCACATCAAGTGCCCTCCTTAATCCCCACCACCTATTTCACCCATCCCCCACCTACCTCCCTTCGGTAACCGTCAGTTTCTTCTCTGTAGCTGAGAGTTTGTTTCTTGGTTTGGCTCTCTCTACCCCGCACTCCCCCCTACAATTGTCTGTTTTGTTTCTTAAGTTCCACATATGAATGAAATCATATGTCTTTCTCTGACATATTTTGTCTCTCTGACATATTGTCTTGCTCTGACTTATTTTGCTTAGCATTATACTCCCTAGCTTCCACGTTGTTGCAAGTGGCAAGATTTCATTCTTTTTTATGGCTGAATAATATTCAATTGTATGTATATGCCACATATTCTTTATCCATACATCATTTGATGGATATTTGGGCTCTTTCCATAATTTGGCTATTATAGATAATGCCACTATAAGCATCGGGGTGCATGTATCCTTTTGAATTAGTACTTTTATATTCTTTGTGTAAATTCCTAGATTGCAACTGCTGGGTCGTAGGGTAGTTCTATTTTTAACTTTTTGATGACTCTTTATCCTGTTTTCCACAGTAGCTGCACCAGTTTGCATTCCCATCAACAGTGAAATAGGGTTACCTTTCCTCCATATCCTTGCCAACATCTGTTGTTTCCTGTGTTCCTAATTTTAGCCATTCTGACAGGTGTGAGGTGACATCTCATTGTAGTTTTGATTTGCATTTCCCTGATGATGAGCGATGTTGAGCATCTTTTCATGTGTCTATTGACCATCTGGATGTCTTCTTTGGGAAATGTCTGTTCATGTTGTCTGCCAGTTTTTCAACTAGATTATTTGTTTTTGGGGTTTTAGTTTTATAAGTTCTTTATACATTTTGGATACTAACTCTTTATCAGATATATCATTTGTAAAATACCTTCTCCCATTCTGTAGGTTTTTTGCCTTTTAGTTTTGTTAATCATTTCCTGCCCTGTGCAGAAGCTTTTATTTTGATGAAGTCCCAATAGTTTATTTTTGCTTTTGTTTCCCTTGCCTCAGGAGACATTTCTAGTAAGAAGTTGCTATGGCTGATGTCGAAGAGGTTACTGCCTGTGTTCTTCTCTAGGATTTTAATGGTTTCCTGTCTCGCATTTAGGTCTTTAAATCATTTTGAATTTTTTTGTGTACGGTGTAAGGAGGTTGTCCAGTTTCATTCTCTTGCATGTAACTGACTAATTTTCTGAGCACCATTTGTTGAAGAGACTATCTTTTTTCCATTGGACATTCTTTCCTGCTTTGTTGAAGATTAGTTCACCATAGAGTTGTGGGTTCATTTCTGGGTTTTCTATTCAATTCCACTGATCTACACGTCTATTTTTGTGTCAGTACCATACTGTTTTTTTGTCTTTTTTAAAAAATATTTTATTTTTATTTATTTGACAGAAAGAGAGATCACAAGTAGGCAGAGAGGCAGACCGAGAGAGAGGGGGAAGCCGACTCCTTGTTGATCAGAGAGCTCGATGTGGGGCTTGATCCCAGGATCCTGAGACCATGACCTGAGCTGAAGGCAGAGGCTTAACCCACTGAACAACCCAGGTGCTCCTAGAAGTCTTTTATTTATTTATTTATTTTTAGATTTTATTCATTTATTATACGAGAGAGAGAGAGAGAGAGAGAGAGAGAGAGAATGAGAGCAAGAGTGAGCAAGAGAGGAGTGGGGGGAGGAGCAGAAGGAGAGGAACAAGCAGACTCCATACAGAACATGGGGCCCAGTGCAGGGCTTGATCTCATGACCCTGAAATCATGACCTGAGCCAAAATCAAGAGTCTAGTCTTAACAGATTGAGCCACCCAGGCACCCTACCATACTGTCTTGATCCCTATGGTTTTGTAATATAACTTGAAGTCTGGAATTGTGATGCCTCCAACCTCACTTTTCTTTTTCAAGTTTGCATTGGCTATTCAGGGTCTTTTGTGGTTCCACACAAATTTTAGGATTGTTTGTTCTAGTTCTGTGAAAAATGCTGTCAGTATTTTGATCAGGATTGCACTAAATATGTAGATTGCTCTGGGTAGTATAGACATTTTAACAATATTTGTTCTTCTAATCCATGAGCATGGAGTGCTTGTGTCATCTTCAGTTTCTTTCATCAGTGTTTCATAGTTTTCAGAGTACAGGTTTTTTACCTCTTTGGTTAGGTTTATTCCTAGGTGTCTTACGGTTTTTGGTGCAGTTGTAAATGGGACTGACTCCGTGATTTTTCTTTCTGCTGACTCATTATAGGTGCATAGAAATGCAACAGGTTTCTGTGCATTGATTTTATATCCTACAACTTTTTACTGGATTCAGGTCTAGCAATTTTTTTGGTGGAGTCTTACAGATTTTCTATATAGAATGTCGTGTCTGCAAACAGTGCAAGTTTTTCTTTTTCCTTGCCAATTTGAGTGCCTTTTATTTCTTTTTATTGTCTGACTGCTAGGGCTAGTACTTCCAGTACTGTTAAGTAGCAGTGGTGAGAGTGGACGTCCCTGTCTTGTTCCTGGCTGTAGAAGAAGAACGCTCAATTTTTCCCCAGTGAGGATGATATTAGCTGTGGGATTTTTGTACTTGGACTTTATTATGTTGTGGTATGTTCTCTCTATCCTACTTTGTTGAAGGTTTTCATCAAGAATGGATGTTGTACTTTGTCAAATGCTCTTTCTGCATCTATTGAAAGTATCATATGATTCTTATCTTTTCTTTTATTAATGTGGTGTATCACAGTGATTGATTTCTGAATATTGAACCACTCTTGAAACCCAGGAATAAATCCCACTTGATAGTGGCCAAGGATTCTTATAATACGCTGTTGGATTTGGTATGCTAGCATTTTATTGAGAATTTTTGCATCCATGTTCATTAGGGATATTGGCTATAGTTCTTCTTTTTAGTGGGATCCTTATCTGGTTTTGGTATCACAGTAATGCTGGCCTCACAGAATTAATTTGGAAGTTTTCCTTCCTTTTTCATTTTTTGGAATAGTTTGAGAAGAATAGGTATTAATTCTTCTGTCAGTGGTAAAATTTGCCTGTAGCCCTGGGCTTTTGTTTGTTGAGAGATTTTTTATTACCGATTCAATTTCTTTGCTGGTTATAGGTCTGTTCAAGTTTTCCGTTTCTTCCTGTTTCAGTTTTGGTAATTTATATGTTTCTAGGAAGTTATACATTTCTTCCAGTTTGTCCAATTTGTTGGCATAGAGTTTTTCATAATATTCATTTATAATTGTTTATATTTCTTTGGTATTGGTTTTTCTTCTCTTCTCTCATTTGTGATTTTTTAATTTGGGTTCTTTCTCTTTTCTTTTTGATAAGTCTGGCTAGGGGGCTTATCAACTTTAAACTCATTGTTTAGTAGCGTGTTGTTTAACCTCCACATACCTGTGGTCTTTCCACATTTTTTCTTGTGGTTGACTTCAAGTTTCATAGCATTGTGGTGAGAAAATATACATGGTGTGATCTCATTCTTTTTATACTTGTTGAGGCCTTATTTGTGACCTACTATTTCCTTATGATTTTCTTTTATTTTAATTTAATTAAATTTCTTTATTTGAGATGTAGAGTGAGAGAGTGAGACCACAAGCAGGGGGGAGAGAGAAGCAGGCTCCCCACTGAGCAAGAAGCCTGATGTGGGGCTTGATCCCAGGACCCTGAGACCATGAGCTGAGCCAAACGCAGATGCTTAACCAATTGAGTCACCTAGGTACCCCCTTATGATTTTCTTAATAACATATTCTCTGTAGCTTACTTTATTATAGGAATGCAGTATATAGTACATATAACATACAAAATACGTGTTCATTGACTGTTTATGTTATGAATAAGGCTTCTGGTCAATAGTGGGCTATCAGTAGTTGTTCCTGGGATATTGAAAGTTATATTTGGGTTTTTGACTATGAAGGGGTCATTGCCTCAAACCCCTGCATTTTTCAAGGGTCAACTGTAATTTGGTTCTCATTTAGAAACAAACAACAATACTTTTGCTGGTATAAATGTCACTTACTCATCTCACAGTATTCACTGAGGACCAGCTATGTGCTGTGCGCTGTTCTGGACGTAGATCAATGAGCAACAAAAATTCCTATCTTTAGGTTCTTACATTCTGGGAGATGCAGATAGAAAAGAAAGAAAAAATAGAATATAGTCATTGTATTATGCTAGCTAGTGATCAGTGATATGGGAAAAATGGAGTAGAGTAGGGGCGTTGAGGTCTCGGGGGCAGGAGGGCTGGCTCCAGTCTCCATGGCCTCACTGAGAAGGGTGCCAGCAGGTGTCTGGAGGAAGAGTGCTCAGGGCACTGAGCCTACGCAACGTTGTGGTGCTTTGTCAGGAAATCTGCAGGTTGGCCAGGGTGGTGGAGCCATGGAGAAGGGGGTCGAAGGGGAAGTCAGAAAGGTGAAGAGGGTCTGAGGAGGGTCCCAGAGGGTGTGAGATCATCTGATCTACCTCTACCTTTTATAAGAGCTCACTACGCTGCTGTACAGAGCAGACTCCCTGAACCCATCCCCTCGGTGCTGATGTGAATCTAGGGCCACCTTCTGCCTTTGATTAGGTTCGGCAAATCGAATGCATTCTAAATGCTGGTCCTGTCTGGCCTGGTTATAGATGATGTCAGATCTTTATTTTTCCCAAGTAGCTGCCATTTATCTTTATTTTTGCTCCTGTCACCCTTGGCTTTGAACTTGGCATTTTTGGTAGGTTCCAGTTAGGGCCCATTGTTTTCAAAAAAACTTTCATTCGATTAGTTACAGTACATCTGTTTCTCATTAAACATGAATTTCATGCATCTTTAAATCTTTGAAAACATGGCTTTCCCCTATGTTTGTTCTTTTCCACCCCTGTAGACCTGATAAATACCCTAGAAAAGCCTCATTCTGACAGCATAATTAAGGCATACTTTTATTGTGTTTTCTTAACCTCTGTCACTCAAAGAGGAAGCAAAATAGAATTTATGGGGCTGGAAGAACAAAGGCAGTGATTTGTTTGTTATGTCAGGATGGAGGGGGATATTAGTATTTAGTGAAATAAGGTGGAAAGACAGTAAATGGTCTTCTAATGAGAACCTGGTTAGCATCAGCCATGTGGAAGGTGGAGAGTGACTGGCAGAGCCTGGGAGATCCCGGCTTCTGTTTCAAATGCAAGAAAAAAAAAAGTGCCAGAGGGAAATGGTTATGTAGGAAAAAGAGAATGTTTGCCCTTACTTAGCACAGGCTAAGGGAGCTCTCTGGCTGGATCCAGGAGCTAAACCTTGTCAAAGGAATCACTGATGAATTCCTAACTACATTCTTCTTGGTCCTCTCTGGTCCTCTCCTCCTTTTGCAGACGGATCTTGAGAAGCCTTGGAATTCCCCTACCTAGCCTCTCTACTCTCTCCAAATTGTTGCCTTTACTATGAAATATGAGTTTCATATTTTACCTATGAAAAAGACGGCATATCAGATTAGTGGGGAAAATATGACTTACTTAGGGCATGGTGCTGGAAAAACATATGACCATTTAGGAAAAAAAAAGTGAGATCCCAATTTCACTTTTTATATCTATTAAAAAGAAACAATCTGCCTAAAATGGAGTCACTTCTAAGCCACAGCAAGAATACCTAACCTGATCACAGTTTCAGCCTCTATGGGAATGGAATTTTAAACCAGTCAGTCTGGAATTCTCTGATGTTAGGGGAGAAAAATTGCCTCTACCCTTAACTGTTTTTTTTTGTGGCTGGTCTAAGAATTAAACTTACATAAGACAAGTTAACAGGAGAAAATCAAATTTAGTTATGTACATTCTTCGGCTCTATAAGAATATGACAGGTAGTCAGGCAAATAAAGCTTGTATGCCATCCAGAGCCAAAGAGAAGGGGTTAGGGGTCTGGGACTTCAAAGGGAAGGAATGCAATTCACAGGAATATGAAAGAATAGATTATTGGTAAACAAATGTGTGCTGAGCCATACAGAAATGGTGGAACATAGACAAGAATTTTAACAGGCTTTGCTAAGATACTCCCTATCTGCCACTCTTAGTTTATATTATACTGCAGTTATCTACATTCTTTTAGATAGATGAGGGGAATATCAAAGGTTCTTCCAGGGCCTTCTGTTTCTTAAACATAATTCACCTAGAATAATTTACATGCCAAAGACATACATTTTGTGTTGGCAAATTTTGCTCCCGTCTACTGATCAGCACTAGTGAGGTAACCTGCTTCAGACCCTCTGACTTCCCCTAAGAGAAGCTAGCCTTGTCTGAAATAATCCACTCTTAACTTCCTTGTTCCATCCTCTTGCCTATAAAATCCTTCCATCTTGTACAACTCCTTGGAGCTCATTTCCACCTACTAGGTGGGATGCTGCCTGACTCATGAATTGTTGAATAAAATCAATTAGATCTTTCAATTTACCTGGTTGAGTTTTTGTTTTTGTTTTTGTTTTTTTAACATGCCAGAAGAAATTACAGATGATTGGGTGCCTGGGTGTCTCAGTGGGTTAAAGCCTCTGCCTTTGGCTCAGGTCATGATCCCAGGGTCCTGGAATTGAGCCCCGCATCGGGCTCTCTGCTCAGAGAGATACAGTTTGCTCAACGGGGAGCCTGCTTCTTCCTCTCTCTCTCTGCCTGCCTCTCCGCCTACTTATGATCTCTGTCTGTCAAATAAATAAATAAATAAATAAAATCTTAAAAAAAATTACAGATGATAAAAAAATTTAAGAACAAATCCATAAAAGTGTCAGTAGAAAATATGGGAATTAACACTTAGAATGGGGAAGGCCTTTGTAAGCATGAAGACACCCATAAACAAACCCACAGAGTTTGATGAATCTGCAGTATTAAAACTTAAGAGTTTTTTGGAAAAATATCAATAAAATCAAGCGATAAGAGACAAGCTGAGGCAAATGCATTTGCATATGAAAAAGCTGTTGAAAAAAATAAAAGGAGCTCCTGCAAATAAATGCTAAAGAGCTCAACAACTCAACAGGAAAAAAAGATGGATATAGAATAAGACAGTCAAATATGTTATAATGCAACAGTCTAATACAGGATGTAGCATGCTCTATGTGTTATGGTACCATATGTGTAAAAAAAGCACCCATAGTTGTATGTGCTTGGAATGTCTCTGGGGCACAAGGATAGAGGAAGATATACTTCTTACTCTAAATCATTTAAATCTTTTATTTCATTTGGAAATAATGAAATATTTTATACCTCCAAGAGAATAAATAAAATACCATGTAAGTTAGGAGATGTAATATAACATAAACACCTATGAGCCAGTCCCTCAGCATGGAATAGTCTTGACATTCTCTATGGATTTCTGTCTATCCCATTGCTCTGTCTCCCATCCCGCTTCATCCATTAGGGTGACCCTTGTCCTAAATTTGTTAGGTCATCCCCTTGCCTTCCTTTATAGATTTGCCATGTAGGTATGTATCCTTAGATGGCATATTCTTTAGTATTTCTTATTTATGAGCTTTATAAAAATGGTATAATACTTTGTGTATTCTTCTGCACTTGTTAATTTGCTTTTTTCCCCTGAAAGGTAGCAGAATACTCCATGCCAAAATATGTCTCTTTGGCATAAGGATTATTTTGAGAGATAACAGACACAGGAGAAGCTCTGAAAACAGAGTAGAAGTTACCCTTCAGCAAAGGATGTTTACATTTATAAAACAAATCTCCATTTGTAAAGATGTCCTCTTTTCTATACTTTAAAGAGAAAAAAGATGAAATCTCTAGAGACTCCTATCAATGGAGGAGGCATAGACTTAAATCTGCATAGGAGACCTTCATTGTTTACCATGTTTTCTTGGTAACTACCCATGACTGGCTCCCTCCTCAGGATCTTTCTTTTGTCTTTAGCTAAAGATGATATTTAAGGTGCTGACTTGGGCCATCTCTGGGAAAGAGCATGATCTTCTCTTCTTTTCTCTTCTCTTCTCAAGCTGGACATGGAACCCAATGCAGGGCTTGAACTCAACACCCGGAGATCAAGATCTGAGCTGAGATCAAGAGTTCGACATTAACCAGCTTAACATAGAGCCACCCAGGCATCCCTCTTTTTTTTTTTTTCTTTAAAAAAGATTTTATTTTTAAGTAATTTTTATACACAACATGGGGCTCGAACCCACAACCCTGAGATCAAGAGTCACATGCTCTACTGACTGAACAAGCTAGGCACCTCCCTCCACATTATTTTCTAAGATTCATCTGTGTTGAAGCTTAGAGCTAAGGTTTGCTTATTTTCATTGTTATATAGTATTCTTTTGAATCAATATATCATCATTTACTTATTTAGTCTTCTGTTGATGGACATTTGAGTCATTCCATTTCTTTATATCACAAACAACATTACTGAGAACATTCCTGAATATATTTTACTGCAAGAATTCTGAGGGGGTATAGATAGGGATATGAATGTTTATTTTGTCAAGATGGTGTATCTTTTCATATGCTTGTTGGCTATTCTGAGAAATGCCTGTTCATGTCTCTTGCCCATTTTTCTATTGGATTGTTGGTCATCTTATTAAATAGCAGGAATCCTATAGTTACATGTGGCAAGCCACTGAAATCCTATTGCACTATTAGTTTTTTTTTTTTCATTGTGAGGGTATTAACTATTAAAAAAATTAAAAATAGCTTACTGGAAGTCTTAAGTTTTGGTGTGCTTGAGATTTGCAGGAGAGGAATAAATCTTTCTCAATCCTTTTAGGGTCCCTAGCTGGGGTTAAAAATTAAATGGACAAAGATTAACAGGAGAAAGGCATACACATTTTATTGAATTTTTACATGTTAATAAGAGAATGAAGATGTCAAGAAGTGCCTAGAGCAGGAAGCTTTTATACTTTTTAGACAAAGAAACAACATATTTATGAAGCACTGACTAGACAAAGGGGTCTGGGGTAAGGGCAATTCAACTAGGGCTAGGTAGTTTGTCCTTCCTTAACTAGGAAGAGAAGGGTTGGTTAAACAAGGTTTATTTGCAGAGTCCTTTGGTGCCAGTTCTGGGCCGATATATGTTTATCTCCAGTGGAAGGAGAATTTATATCCTGCCTTTAGGCAGAAATGGGGAAGTTTTTTCTGTGTTTACTAATTGTGTTCTTAATAGCCTTTATTTAAAAATAATTTTTATGTCAGAGAGGCATATTTTGGGGTGACATAAACTGGTTTTCTTCAGAATCATCTGGAAAGTTAAAAATGCATACAGTTAACCCTTGAATCCCCTGCATAGTAAAAAATACGAGTATAATTTTTGACTTTTCAGACTTAACTACAAATAGACTGTTGTTGACTGGAAGCCTTGCCAATAACATAAACAGATGATTAACACACATTTTGTATGTTGTCTATATTGCATACTACATTCTTACAATAAAGCAAGCTAGAGAAAAGAATGTCATTGAAAATAATAAGGCCATCATAAGTCACACATTTACAGTACCGTTCCTACTGAAAAAAAAAATCTGTGTTTAAGTAGACCTGTGCTGTTCAAATCTGTGTTGTTCAAGGCTTAACTGTATTTTCTGTTCTCCACTCTAGAGAGGCCAATTCATTATGTCTGAGGGAGGACACAGCACTCTGTGTTGATAGCTGTTGATGGAGTTGATTCTGACTATCCTTGGAGAAACATAACTTCTGAGGGCATATAAGGGAGCCCTGGGAAGGTAAAATTAGGCAAGAGTGGAAGAGAGAGGAAGTGAGAGAATTCAGAGAAATTCTGTGGCGAAAAAGAGAGAAGTCTAAAGGTTTCTTAAGAGCCAAGGTTAGAGGACATAGTCTAGTCCAAGGTGAGGACAGTTGAGTGATGAATGGGAGCAGGTCTCAACTGCGAGTATGAGGAGAGGAGATAGAGTTTAAGGCAATGCCAGGAGGAAAAATTCAGGAAGCAACTATATGAGAAATAAAGGTTGGCTCAATAAGAAGTAAAACCTCAACTGAGAAATACTCATTCTTTCATCATCCATTCGTTCGTGTTACAAATAACTGCTGAATGGTTACCATGTGTCAGATGTTGAGTAAGATATTGGTAAAGCAAAGATGATTAAGAAAATGATCCCTATCCTGAAAGGGATGGAAGAGGTCAATGCACAAAAGACATGCAAGCATGGAGGGGGTGGAGTGGGCAGGTGGGGGTAGGTAGATTGGGAGGGCAGGGAGAGCATTCTAGACAGAGGGAACAGGAAACTGCACACACTGTTACCTGGGCTTGCGGTACTGTTACCAAAGGCTGGCATGCAGTGGGGGAAGGGAAATTGTCAATGAAGTAGAAGAAATCAGCCTGATCCTAAAAGCCACAGTTAAAGAATTTTATTTTGTTCAGTGTCATGGGAACTGACTAGAGGATTTTAAAACGGGGAGTGAAAGAGATTTGATTTATATTTCTAAGTAACATGTTGGCTGCTTTATAGAGAATGGCCTGAGGTTGGACGCAAGAAGAACAGTAGAAGCCTATGGTGACATTCCAAGACCAGGGACTGAGCATTGTGGATGGTATGAGTCCCAGCATAGAGGGGAGAGCCTGGAGGGTCCAGTACTCCATGGTAGAAAAGACTAGACCTGCTGTTGGAGCAGCCGTGTGCTGTGAAGAAAGGCAGGGGTTTGTCCCGAAGTTTGTCCAGTCTACCCCCTAACTTCTCCGTGAATGTGTGTATCCCTTCTCTGTCCGTTCCACTCTCTCGGATTTAATTATCTCTCATTGAACAGTGCAAGAAGCTGTCAAAAAACTCTTCCATCCATCTTCACATTGCTGATGAAATTATTTTTTTAAAGATTTTACTTATTTATTTGTCAGAGAGAGAGAGAGAGAGAGAGAGAGAACAAGCGAGCGCACAAGCAGGCAGAGTGGCAGGCAGAGGCAGAGGGAGAAGCAGGCTCCCTGCTGAGCAAGGAGCCTGATGTGGGACTCGATCCCAGGACGCTGGGATTATGACCTGAGCCGAAGGCAGTGGCTTCACCGACTGAGCCACCGAGGCATCCCGAAATGATCTTTTTAATGAATGATTTTTCTAAACAAAGCTAATCACTCATTCCCTTCCTTAATATTCTTGGTGAGTGCCTAAATGCCCATAGACTAAACCCAAACTTCTTAGAGATAAGAAAAGGAATAATGTCCAGGTATTTTTCCTATGCTGCATCTTCCTTTAATCCATTCTGGAATCTCATGAGGAAGTGATTAACCTCATTTGAAGGGCAATAAACTGAAGACTGAGGTGAAGAAATTTGCCCAAGGTCACAGAGTCACAGAGCTATTAAATGGCAGGCAGCAGGTCACTTAAGCAAGTGGTTTCCAAACATGGGTATAATAAGAACCCCTACTGGGGGATAGGGAGCCCCTCCAGGGCAACAATATCTGAATATCCTGAGAGGAGCTGAATTTTTTTTTCTTTTTAACGAAAATAGACCTCATTTTTAGAATAGTTTTAGGTTCAAAGCAAAATTGAGTGGAAAGGACAGAGATTTTCCATCTATCCCCTGCCCCCCCCCACAGGCAGAGCCCTCCCCACTATCAACATCCCTCCCCAGAGTGGCACGTCTGTTACAACTGAAGAATCTGCACTGACACATCATTATCACCCAAAGCCTCTAATTTACATGAGGATACACTCTTGGTGTTTTATGTTCTGTGGGTTTGGACAAATGCATATTGACATGTATCTACCATTGTGGTATCACACTGAGTAGTTTCACTGACCTAAAAATCCTTAGTATGTTGCCTGTTCATCCCTCTCTCCTTAGAAACCACTAATCTTTTCACTGTCTCCATAGTTTTGTTTTTCCTAGAATATCACGTAGTTGGAATCATACACAGCCTTTTCAGGTTGGCTTCTTTGACTTAGTAAAACGCACTGAAGTTTCCCCCGTATCTTTTTACACTTGATAGCCCATTTGTTTTTAGGCTGAATTAATCTGTTCATCTACTGGAGGACATCTTGGCTGCTTGTAAGTATTGACGATTATGAATAAAGCTGCTATCAATATCCACGTGGAGGCTTTGCTGTGGATATGTTTTCAACTGCATTGAATCAGTACCAAGGAACACAATTACACTTGATCATGTAATAAGAGTATACCTCAGTGTGAATTATAATTCTAGAGAAACTCTCTTGAAGGCAGCTAGGACAAAGAAGCTCCTTACGTACAGAGAAAAGCCCATCAGAATAACGTCAGACCTGTCCACAGCAACCTGGCAAGCCAGAAAGGGCTGGCAAGATATATTCAGGGCACTAAATGAGAAGAACATGCAGCCAAGAATACTTTATCCAGCAAGACTGACATTCAAAATGGATGGAGATATAAAGAGTTTCCAGGACCACCATACCTTAAAAGAGTTTGCAAACACCAAGCCGGCATTGCAGGAAATATTAAGGGGGGTTCTATAAAAGAGGAAAAACCCCAAGAATATCATTGTACAGAAATATAGAGACAATCTACAGAAAGAAAGACTTCAAAGGTAACACTATGTCAATAAAAACGTATCTATCGATAATCACTCTCAATGTGAATGGCCTAAATGCGCCCATAAAACAACACAGGGTTTCAGATTGGATAAAACGACAGGACCCATCCATATGTTGTCTACAGGAG
>PISX010034524.1:0-13913 GCA_004024625.1 Mellivora capensis
TGGGTATTCATCCTTTCTGATGGAGGCATAATACTCCATAGTGTATATGGACCACATCTTCTTTATCCATTCGTCTGTTGAAGGGCATCTTGGTTCTTTCCACAGTTTGGCGACCGTGGCCATTGCTGCTATAAACATTGGGGTACAGATGGCCCTTCTTTTCACCACATCTGTATCCTTGGGGTAAATACCCAGTAGCTTTTGAATTACATATTGGAGGGATGTTCCATAATCTTTTCATTGCTCAGGGCGTCCCAAAAGAGTTGGTGTCTAAAGCCTGAATCCTTTCTGATCTGTGTGGTTAGTGGTATCATTTCACTGAGAAAACATGGACTTGGAGGAAGAGCAAATTTGGGCTTCCTGCCTTTGTTAGGCTTAGCCCTGAGCGAAGGGAAGGGCATGATCAGGCTGATGAGGGACTGGCAATTGGGTAGCCTTCTAGAGAGACTCCACAAAGCCAATTCATATAGCTCAGCCCAAGTGAGGTGGTTAGGGCTAAGTCAATAGTCCTCAAACATTAGGCCAATACTAATGGAAAGTAAGGAGAGACTGCTAGCAAGAGAGGTCATGAATGCAAGTTGATACAGTGATTGGAGACAGATGGAGCTAATGGTTCTCAACCTAGAGTCGGGGGAGTTTTAAGCCTTTGAAATTATATGCAAAATTGTGTAGATGTGTACAGTATAATTATGGGCAGAAGTTCCACAGCCTTCTTCAGATTTTCATAGCAGTCTTTGACCCCAAGAGAGTCACCTGTCACTAGGAGTAGATTAACTATGAAGCGAATAACACTTCTTTAGAGTTCCTCACTGGCTTGGAGCCCTTCCAAGGCCCTAGGAGGGACCCTGGCAGTCTTTGTAGTGTGTTTTTCCTTAAAGGGAGCATTCCTCTTGAATTGTGTAAAGCATTTGGTCGCACAATACCCAGATCATCCCTAGCCAACCACGGATCAGGGAGTTACCCAGCATGGGTTAGTTTCTGGCGTCAGATACCATCCAAGAGGGACCAGTGCAAAGAAAGGACTGTTAAAGGCCAAAGACTGCATTAGAAAAGGCAGAAGGGGAGGCAGTGCCAATCAAATAAAGAATGGTCACCAATGGAGGAGGAGAATCAGACCACGCTGTGAAGGAAGTAAAAAGAGAGAGAGTCAGCTACACCCAACATAGATGGGAGAGCAGGGAAGAGGAAAAACAAAGACACAATCAGAGGAGTGGCTAGGATAATGGCCTGGTGGCCAAGCAAGTATGAGTGGTAGCTATGGGACCAAAACACACAGCAGAAGTAGGTACCCACATAGAAAGGTCTAAGCTTCATATTCAATAAAGCAGACTTCCAAGCGGAAGTCAAGTTGAATGGCACATATATACTTTTCAAAATGAGTCCTAATGTGTTCTGTGGCCAAACAGAGGCTTTGAGTGACCCTTGTTCCCCCACCCCTCACCCCCGCCTCCAATCTTTCTTTCCTAATCCTGTATCTTAATCTTCTTACTCCTTGAATGTCTATATTTCTGCACCATCTCTCTGTCCTCTGGCTGGAGATAGGGGGTAGTGAGAGAGAGTAAAAAGAGAAAAGAAACCATGAGAATGACATTTGAACGTGAAAGGTTTTGAATTGAAAATTTATCCTGGGTAACCCACAAAACCAGTAATCCATATGTGGTTAATTGAATGTTGTCTAAAATTCAGGCCAAGGAAACATCTCTTTGAACCAGAGTGTTCTAAGTTGGCCACCCTGGCAATTCTGAGGTTGACTGGTTTCAATTGCGCAAATCATGCTGACTTTCCCATTATAAGGAGGGTGAGTATTTTTATTATCTTTTGAGTGTAAAATGCACCCCAATCAGAGATACGTGCTCTGATGTGCTTATGTGGCTATTATGGAACCTACCTAATGCCATTTTACATTTCCAAGGCAACTTCCTCATGGAATCTATTCCAAGATAGACTAATTTCATTACAGTTCCCAACTTAATTTCTCCAGTGATAATATCTTTAAAGGTTTTGACATATTAACTTTGACATATTAACATGACAACTGTGGATGTGTTTCTTCATAGTTGTGTCACTATGAAAAATCCGCTACTTGAGGACAATGATTTTGAATGGCTAATATGACAAAAAATATATTAGGAACATGAAGAAATAGCTACAAACTGTAATGAATGAGCCAAGGCTTTGATTTGAGGTTACTAAGAACTAAATAAAATTAATTCAGTAAAAAGCAGCCATTTATATTTTCTTACTAGCAAAGAAATGATTACAAACATTTTTAATGATAAAGATGTGTAACATTAATGGTTTGCAGTAGTGTTCTCACTGAAAGAAGACAAAGAGTGTATTAAAATATGCTTTATAATGTAAACATATAAATTAAATAAGTTCTATTTTGCTATGGTTTAACATGGAAACAATTCACTAATGCTTTTATAGACAGCTTTAGCACTTTTCTGTTCTTTTTTTCTAATAGTAAGCCTTAGCTTGACTTGATCATAATGAATTGCTTCTTTAGCAAGTCCTATTCAATCCAACAAAGCCAGTCAGCCACAATATACCTAGATATCTGTTGGTTACATTTTTAGACTGGTAAAGGACATAAATCAATGTGACTGCAAGTTTTGTTGGAACTGGAGTTGGGGAATTTGTAAATCATCTGGATGTAACATTTTTTGTCAAACTCTCAGCTACTTCTGCAAATGAAATTATAATTTCTGGAGTTAAATCCTATTAAGCTTGTGTTGGATTCTGTTGTCTTTCAGCTTTGTAGTTGTTTTTGATGAACCTAATTGTACAACTTAGAGATGACAAAACTATGTCCCCAATAAATACATGTTAACATTTTGCCTTTAGCCAATAAGAAGAAGGAGAAAGAACGCCCAGAGATCTCTCTTCCTTCAGACTTTGAACATACGATTCATGTGGGGTTTGACGCTGTCACCGGGGAGTTCACTGTAAGTAAGCTCCTTATTGTTTTGCAAGCCATGAAAAAATTCCTTTGTGAAAATAGGTTTCCAGAAAGCCTTCCCATGTCCCAGAATGTCAGGCTTGATGCTTTGGATGATTTCAAGGAAGATGGACTATGCCGAGTCAATCCCCATTGGAAATAGAGAGTAGCAAGAGTATTGGGAAAATTATTCTATCTATCGTAAAAATGTCTAACTGCAGTTAGTCTTCAACGTGATTGGAAATGCAAATTTTCTATGGCACAGGAGACGTAGTCCTGGTAGAGACTCTTTTGAGTCTGTTCTTTATTGTTTGAAGTGAATCAGAGAATCAACTGACTCAACTTGGCCAGTGAAGACAGTCCATCTGAATAATTCAGGCTTGACATTAGAACCTGGATTACTCAGATAAGCTAAGCACACTAACCAAAAATCTCTGTACAACTGACCTGGTCTTCCCTTTGATTTCAAGAACATGGCTTATTTTTAGGCTTATTCAGGTATATTTCAAAGGCCTTCAAAACAACAAACCCCATGTTTCAGGAAGAATATTTATGAATATATCTTGTGTGCTTTAGTGGTTATGTGCTTTAAATATATGCAATCCACAATAAATACCAATACAAATTCTCCAGAAAGACCAGAGCTATAGACTCAGCCTTTCTTTGGATATTTGTAGTGCTCAAATAACACAAGATCTGTCATTTTGTACTTTTTTTTTTCAAGATCTGGCATCTTTATTTTTAGATGAATGAAGGAAAAGATGTGGCTAGAAATATGTTCCCAGGAAGATCAACTACCTTTTTCTGTACTAGTAAGGATCTCAATAAAAATATACATTCTGAGATGAGTACTTTTGAATGCATTCAGAAAAAAAGTCTTGTATGATATCATCACCAGTGAATCTTGGGTTCCAAAACCAATAATTTTAGGGGTTAAATAATTAAATTTTCTGTTTCATAACTTGATGGTTAATAAGTAAACTTATATGACTGAGTGAACCAAAAAGGGGTGGGGGACAAATTAACTGGATTTGGAGAAGCAAACCCTGTCTCTAAATTGACAGCCAAATTGCCCCCCTTTTTTTTCCAATTCCGAAAGTACGCAATATGAGAATAAAATCAAAATGGAGTAAACATCTTGGCCTTGCAAAGTGACGTGAGCTGATTATTTCTGTACTCTCAATACAAAGTAGAAGAGAATGTAAAGAAATACTGATGTTGATAAAGTTGAGACACTGGTAGGATTTAACCAATTTCATCCCTGGAGTCAGATACATTATTCAAATGGCCTTAACTGCTGTCACCACTACCATTACCACTGTCACCACCCCCCAAAAATAATAATAATGATTTTTATAATATAAACAAAAATACTACAACTTTTTTGACATTTGAAACAAAGCACTTCAGCTTTATAAATGTGTTCTAATAACTGTTCCCTCTTTTTTTTTAAGAATGTTATGCTTCCAGTTTTGACCTGTTTTGTTTTCTGTGTGCTTTTCTTCTGCATTAACTTTTCTTATGTTTTATTGCTGTCATGCCACGTTTTCTTTTTCCTTCCTTTTTATGGTCTGATGTGAGAGCTTTCTCCTCTGCTATTCTCACATGACATTCTGGTTCCTTTCTAATTTTCTTTTTAAATTTTTTCTGCACTTTCCAACTTGCTTGACATCTTATGATACCATCTATCTTGAGCTCTTTCTTTGTTCTTTTGGGGTTCTGAAGAGAAATGAAAAAAGTGAATCACCATCATTTTGCTGACTGCATTATCACTTGGCCATCAGTTAGAACCCAAAGAACCCACCAGAGAGGGCTGGGGGTGGGATATGCAACGGGCACTCTTTCCAATTTTGGCCAACAGATTGATGCAACTGAACCCAACCAAACCAACACTTGCCCCCCCCCCCCGCCTCTCCCACACCCAATTTAAAATAAAACATCTGTTTGGATGCAAACAGTTGTTGGAAATCCTTTGAAGATATGGACAGATACGGGCTAAATTTGGAAATCTGATGCATTTATTGTCCTCTTATGGTCTTTTGAAACTATTTGTCCACACACTGTATTTAAAGACATCAAATTCTGTCCTTTTTAATTCTTTTCACCTATGGTTTACGTTTACCAACTTTAAAAACTGCCCAATGATAATATGCTTTTAAAATCATTTTGGCTGGGGCGCCTGGGTGGCTCAGTGGATTAAAGCCTCTGCTTTCGGCTCAGGTCATGATCCCAGGGTCCTGGGATTGAGCTCCACATCGGGCTCTCTGCTCCGTGGAGAGCCTGCTTCCTACTCTCTCTCCCTGCCTGCCTCTCTTGCCTACTTGTAATCTCTGTCTGTCAAATAAATAAATAAAATCTTTTAAAAAATCATTTTGGTGGTAGCATTCAAAATTGGGTCCTATTTGCCACAGTACCACTAATGTATTGTGTGCGTGCTTGCGTGTGTGCACAGGCACGTGTGGTGGGGGGCATATTGCCAAATTTGATTATTGCTGTTGCTTAGGTTGAATTTTGAGCAATTTGTTGAACTGTCTTGTTCAGTTGTCTTCCAAGGGCCTGTTACTATGAATGCTTGGACGCCGATTTGGTGTGCCCCTTGCTGATTGTCCTATGGCTAGTTGGTCCACATAACCTTGTACGCCTGGTTATACGCTTGGACCTTGAGATTCAAATTCGGTTGGGAGGTGAGATTTGGGGTACTAAACTGTGAAAAGTCCTTACCCTTTATATTGCCATTTTTGTCCCAAATACTTCAGAACTCCCCCTTCCAGACCTCTAGACCTGTGACGGTCGCTTCCAGTGAATCAGAGGGAAAAATGGTATGAGTGATATACATGATCATTTCTTATAAGATAAATGCTTGGCCTGTTGTATCATGCTGCCATTTTCCTGGGCTACACCAGACAATCCCCAGCTTGTTGTACATCTGGTTGTTTTTGTACACGTGGTCAGGCATTGAAATGTGCTCCTGCTTCTGATGCTCATACTTCTAGGTCTCCATTAGCTGTCTTAACTTTTGGGATTTGTACCTCAATCTGGAGTAATGAGATGGCTTTCTGATGATGTGCCTTTGGGGCATACATTCAAATTTAAGTGTCAGGTCTCATTGATCGACTAGTTTATCTCAACTTCTCAAAGAAACAAGAAATGATGTCAGCAGGGTAGTCATGGGGTAAGTATAGTTGTCTGAAGGATCTTCTGCAATTGACAGCATGTTTCCCTGCTGTCTAGTGATCACGAGACATTGATTTATCACAAAAGTTTAGAAGTGCCATCAGAATGTATAATAACTGAGAATATTCTGATAATTACGGTAATGATCATGCCAGTGACGTCTGCCCTACTGGTTATGTGCAATGCATACCTGGTTTTTTAACACTTAATAACTCCTTTGGCCATGACAGTATTAACCAAATGCTATTAATTGCACTTAGAATCAGAACTGGGATCATGCATGGGCTCCTGAATTCAAATATGTGGCTTAAGGCTTTAGCATCGAATTGCGTGATTAATGCATGTCAAAGTGTTGTTTCACTGTGCTTGGAGTAACCCCAAATGCCAGGAATCAAAGACCTGTATCCCAAATCAAACCAGTTGGGTCGAAGCATGTTTCTGTAGCTTTGGAGACAATCTCTTAATTTAGACAAAGTTGTTACCTTATATCTGAACTCATTTTGTGGGAAGCCAGGACTTCAGAACTATAGCACTAAAATGGAAATTGTTCATATATGCTTTGAAGTGAAATGGTTTCCCTTTTCCCCCTGGTCTAAAGAAACTCAAAGGTAGAGTCTGACTGTGTGGGAAATCCTTAATCTAGTTTTCCCTAAACCAGTCATGACTTTCTCACTGCATCTTGCAGAAGAATTGCATCAATGAGAATGCAGTGAAATTTAGCATCCCTGTGTCACTATCCTGTCCATTTTAGCCACACAGACACTTCCACTGTGAAACTGGAAACGGTTACCCAGAATTGGGAACTGAAATTTGTAAGTTCATCACATGGCCATTGGCTACCTGTGATCACCCAGTCGTAAACACAGACTTACAAATTATCGTCAAAGCTTTTCATGATGCCATCCTTCTTCCCTCCAGAGTCATGTTTCTGCCTTCTGGTAATTTCTCCAGTTCTTTAACGGTAATTCTTACTATTGTGTATTTATGGAGGAAACACCTGGCCCCAAGTGGAATTACGCGTCCCAACTTGAGAACGTTGTCTTCCCTCCCACCCCCCTTCCCTGCAATCTGTTGTCCTAACCTGTCCTGCCCCTGATGGAGTTAAGACCTCTCGATTTTCATAACTGCCCCATTTGAGAAGGGATGACCCCCCCCTTTCAGACCCATTGGTTTCATCTCCTCCCACCTTCTAAGTTGTCCCACATTCTGTTTTAACTTTCTTTTCTTTCTTTATTTACGTCCATTACAGCCAGATCTCTATGGCTCACAGATGTGCCCAGGGAAGCTCCCAGAGGTGCGTCACAGGCCCAAAAGAAGCTTGCATCAAAGTGCTTCTTTGAGATGTCATAGCACTGCGCAGCAGGTTCATGTGTGTGCAGTAGAGTTGTTGCTTGGCTTATCTCACTTTTTCGTTGTCATTCCCAAACTCTGGAGGCCCACGTCACACATTGTTTTGCTGAGACTTCAGAGGGCAAGGCCACGCAAATTGTGTCTAGATGCACTCCAGGAACAGTGTGTCTGTCTCTCACTCCAAGTTGCCCTTGGAGGCTGGACAATTACAAAATGGGGCATCCGTAGGCTGAACATGTAGGAAAGAGGGCTCAACGCTCAACGCGAAGCTAATCTTTCAGTGTAATTGGTACAATTGTCCCGGTTTCGAGTTCCAAATGCTCCCTCCTCTCTGCTCTAAATCCTTTAGAATATTGCCAATTCTCATGAGGCTTTGCCACGGGTGTCACAGTCCCCAGGTTCTATGTGGCCAATGAGCAAAGTGGGGAGGAGGGGATAAGAGGGAGGTGAGGAGAAACTATTTAGCACCTCCTGGCTGTTGCTCCTCCTCTATTCTATTTTTGCCTCCTCTCAATCCCCCTCTGTATTAAAGCCCTAGAGCACCTACCCCCCAAAATTACATTTTGTAATCGCAAAGCGGAAACTGCCCAAGGGTGAGGCTTTTCTTCCATTCGGAAAGATCTTCCGATTATGACATGCCCAGAAAGAGCTTATGTGATTCCAGTCATATAAAATCCATTGATCTGCACTATACTATACTGTGCACAAATTTAGAGAAGTCTTGCTATGTCTGCCCTGAGTCGCCAGAAAAAATAAGCTAAGCCGTAAACATCATTTCATGGATGAGCAGAATTAATATGGAGGTGATTTTCATGCGCTTTTTTTTTCTATCACAGTCATACTCCCACCCACCCTTTTTAAGTTGGATCTTAGTTTTACCTATGTGTTTTAATTAGAGAAGAGAATGATTGCATTATTAAGTTACTAACTTTAAATCTAGAGTGTCACTCCAGTTTCCCAAGTGTAATCCTACAGGTAGCATGGGCTTCTTGGTGAAGAACTTTACTGGAACATGAAAATGCAGCTGCTGAATGTTCTGAGCTGCCATTCTTTCCCTCTGGTTGTCCACAGGGAATCCCTGAGCAGTGGGCACGGTTACTCCAAACCTCCAACATAACAAAACTGGAACAGAAGAAGAACCCACAAGCCGTCCTGGATGTTCTCAAATTCTACGATTCCAAAGAAACGGTCAACAACCAGAAATACATGAGCTTTACATCGGGAGGTAAGAGGATTCCAAGGTATCAAAGAGAGAAGAAGGAATTCTCATCTCAGAGCCTCGGGATTAGACCAGAATGCCTGTAGGGCATCTAAAGTCAGTTCTAGTACCTTCTCCAAATGACTTCAGTGACAGTAAGTGGAAAGATGGGCTGGAAGGTAAAGTTGATGTGAGGCAGTTTATGACTTGGCTGTTTTTAGAACTCGAGTAGGGGGAATTAATTGCTCAGTGAAGCAGCAGTTGTCACTTTGAATCAGCAATCACAAGTATTTGGTCTCTGCACTGGCATGAAGAAGACACTTCCTTAGTCACGTAGGATCAGGCCTTGTGATCCCGCTGCCCCTCCCCTTGTTTGCACGCATGTTTGCAATCTCTTTCTCTCTCTCAAATAAATAAAATCTTTTTTTAGAGAAAGTAGTATGTAATATCGATAGTCCTCTATATAAATGAGATTCACCAGGGGCCTGCACTAAGGTCTATGAAATGACATGTGAGGGGGCAATGGTGTGAGCTATTTTCAGAACAACAAAGTCATTTGTCATAGTATCTGTTCAATAGCGAACTGGAGAATTTCCTTCTGGTCAAAGGCATGCAGGTTAATTTTTTATTAACTCTGGTCTCTAAGGGAGGCAGGCTTCATGAAATAAAGGTGACATCCTTATCTTTACTTTTCAGATAAAAGCGCACACGGATACATAGCAGCCCATCCCTCGGTAAGTGAAAAATTGAAAATGGCTTGGAGTGATCAGTGTTTCTGACAGTCCAACAGAATACTATCACACAGATTCAGTTTATATATCTCTTCTTTTTTTAAACAGTCTTTTAAAGGTATAATTTAGATCTATAAAATTCACCCATTTTTAAGTGTACAGTTTGGTGAGTTTAGGTAAATGTGTATACCAGCCCTACCATTGCCTTAATCCAGTTTTAGAATATTTCCATCACCTCCTAAGATCCCTTATGCCTGCTTATGGTTATTCCCCATCCCATTCCCACCCTGGCCCTAGGCAGTCACTGATCTGGTATTATGGATTTGTCTTTCTGGACATTTCATGAACACAGAACACACATGAACACAGACATTTCATGAACACATTTCATGAACACACACATTTCATGAACTTATAGTATATGACCATTGGGGATTGGCTTAATGCTCAGCATAATGCTCTTACAGTTCATCCTAGTCACATGTTCTCAGAAGTTTGTTCCTTTTTATTGCCAAGTAGTCTTCCATGGTATGGCTGTACCACTCTTTGTTTCACAATTTACCCAGTGAAGTCTCTCCGGAGCATTGCCAGGCTTTGGCTGTTGTAGATAAAGCTACTATGAACATGCATGTATAAATCTTTACATAGACAGATGTTTCTATTTCTCTTATGCAAACAATCTTGAAAATAATAATTGTCATGACAGTGACTTCTCTTGACTCAGCACTTACAATGTGCCAGGCACTGGGAGGATAACATTTTGCATTCACTTAGCCTTTCTTGACAACCAGATTAGGTAGGTCTTACCATTGTCTGCATTTTACAGATGAGGTACAGAGACATGAAATAACTTGACTGAGGTCATACTGCTATACCTCTGAGCATCACCTGTTCCAATAAACTGCGATGCAGTGGGGGAGGTGACTTTGCCCAAGCTCACACAGATAGTCTTAGAGAAGTGACTAGAAAATAAGTAACCTAGTTCAAAGTGCTTAGAAGTGATAGAGCAGCCGCAAGAATACCCATAGGCATTAGACAGAAAATTATCTTAGACAAGGCTTACCTTTACATGGTTTTATTTTGAAATAATTAGCATTAATGAGTTTCCTAACTGTTGCTGAGTCCTGGATGATCAGCCTTTTATAGAGGACAGATTCTGGCCTGCTTCATGTCACCCTGGGCAACAAGGGTGATAGCAATAAATAAATAGTGGTAATGAGTAAAGGCTATGAAATAGTGTGGCTATTAAAAATAGAATTGCCATGTGATACAGCAAGCCCACTTCTGGGTTGATACCCAAAAGAATTGACAGCAGATTTTCACAGATTTTTATATGTATACCCATGTTCATAGTGGCATTATTCACAATATACAAAAGGTGGGAGCAGCCCATGTGCCCATCAACAGATGAATAGATTAATAAAGGTGGTATATCCATGCCATAGAATATTATTCAGCCTTAAAAAGGAAGGACAAGCTGGGGTGCCTGGGTGGCTCAGTCAGTTGGGTGTCCGACTCTTGATATTGGCTCGGGTCTTGATCTTGTCTCAGGTGTTAAGCTCAGGGTCATAAGTTTAAGCCTCATTTTGCACTCTGCTGAGAATGGAGCCTACTTTAAAAAAAAAGAAGGACATTCTGACACATTGAACATGCTACCACATGGATGAACCTTGAGGACATTATGCCAAGTGAAATACTCCAGTCATAAAAAGACAAATGCTGTATGGTTCTACTTATAGGAGATACATGGTACTCTGTATACTGAGTTTGATTTTTGGAAGATGAAACGTGTTCTGGAGATTGCTTGCACAACAGTGTGAATATACTTAGCACTACTGAACTGTACATTTAAAAATGGCTAAGATGGTAAATTTTATGTCATGTATATTTTACCACAATTAAACATAAAAAGAAAAGATAAGATGAAGTCTCTGGACATAGGTGTTTAGTCTTATTGTATGAATACTGAATGTGATATGATAATGCATATAAAATACTTAGTATACTACCTAGCACATACTATATGTTTATTAAATGTAAACTAAAGCAAAAATGCCAGTCTTCCTTGATCAATACTTATCTTTCCTCCCTTGATTTACTTAATATCATTATTATATAATAAATATGACCTGGGTATTCTGGCAAAGAAATAGTTGGTATTTTTTTAGGTAGGTAGGTCAGTTATTCTAAATGCTAACCTGTTAGGATGGTTAGTAGAATGGTTTTTATTTTTGTTAATGGTTTATATCTCCTGAATTACTGTCCCTTTCTTTTGAGCTTGCTTCTACTGGTTTTGCTTGTGGAATTCAAACTACATCTACATAGTGATCAAAATATTCCACCAAATCAGAAAAAAAATGATGTTCTCACTGTTTGGAGATCAAACAACTGGATATTTACTTTTTTCACATATATTTATCAAGTGCCCTCTTACAAGCACTAGGAAATCTGGAGCTTATTCTGGTAAGGGAAGAGAAGTATGCATGTCAAGAAACAAAATACAATATGGACCATGTTACATGCCATAAAATATGTCCATTTGCTATGAGAACTCAGAGAAAAGAGATTATTTTCAGCTGGGTAGGAAAAAGGAAGTAGGCCGTTGTCTCAAAGGGCTTAAAGCTCAATAGGTACTTGGTACATATTTGTTGAATGTTGAGTTGGAAAATGCTTCATAAAAAAGGCTGCATTTGAGCTAGATTGTGAAGGTCTGGTGGGACTTGAATCTGTAAAGATGGGGAAAGACATTCTAAGCAAAAGGAAAAACATAAGAAAGGGAACAGTAATGAGGAGAGCATGGTGACAAAATGGTGTGGTTTGAATGAAGACAGATGCGAGGAAAAGAATCATAGGGATTAAGCCTTGAACATTAAGTTGGAGCCAAATCATTGGGGCCCTTAAAATGGTATTCCAAGAAATCTGGCCTATTTGCAACAATGTGGATGGAGCTAGAGTGTGTGATGCTAAGTGAAGTAAGTCAGTCAGAGAAAGACAAACAGAATTTTGTGGAATTTAAGAAACAGAAGAGATGAGTGTATGGGAAGGGGGAAGGGAAAGGAAGAGAGGGAAACCAACCATAAGAAACTCTTAATGGTAGAAAACAAACTGAGAGTTGATGGAGGGAGGGAGGTGGGGGGATGGGCTAGAGGGGTAAAGGGTAGTAAGGAGGGCACTTGTCATGATGAGCACTGGGTGTTGTAAGTGATGAATCACTAAATTCTACTCCAGAAACCAATATTGCACTATATGTTCACTACGTAAACTTTAAATTAAAAAGGAAGGAAGGGAGGGAGGGAGGGAGGAAGGAAGGGAGAAATCTGGCCTTTTCCAGTATACATTGGGAAGTTTTTGGAGTTTTTGGGAACAGGAGAATTAGGCAATGAAAGCTTATGCTTTGGGAATAGTTACCTGACAGCAAACATCCAGAGTGAATTAAGGGCACAAGGTGAGGCTGGATGAAGGGGAGATCAGTTGGAGGAGTCCCGTAAGCATCCAGGCCATAGGTAACAAGGGCTTAATGGAGATGGTGGCAGCAGGAATGGAGATGAGGTTCAAATGTTTAGGTTATTAATTGGATGTTGGAGGAAAGGTCAGGGTCAAAGATGATTACAGGCTTCAAATGATACGAGGGTGGGCAGAAGGGTGAGGATGCCATCTTTTGGGAGTTACAAATTTCCATGAGCAGATGCTGAGTTTCCTATTGGACAGTTTGGAGTCTGAAGAGCTGGTAGGACTCCCAGGTGGAGATACTAATTAAACCACATAACTGAGGCTGGTCTCTATTGATTGAATGAACTGGATTAGACCCTTAAGTTTAGGTTGGATCCCTTCAGTGGAACTCAGTTACTTAGGAATGGGGAATTGAGAGCACCCTGTGCTCTCCTTATGGTTCCAGGGGGAGATTGCCTTGATTGTCCTTAGGCTTTCTTGCATTAGAAACACTCCCAAGTAGACCTGGCTACCCTTTAAGATCTGATTTAATGGAATTGGACAATCCTTTATAGACAAAGCCTAAACTGATCACCAGTTTTGGCATCCTCTAATAGCCTGGGTGGGAATTACCATAGAAGAAGTGTTGTAGTCACTAAATATTTTAAACAAGTGACTATATCATTAATATTGAATTCAGCAATCCCTCCCTTAGTCCTGTGACATCTGCTTTACTACTCACTTATGGTAGCTTCTTTGATGTGAGTATATTAAATGCTAAATACTATTCAGGGACCTACTCTTCAGTTTAAGACTACTTTAAAATCTTATATTTGTATTGGACTATTGAGAGGAAAGAAATGCATTTAGAATCCTGGACTAGTATCTTGAGTGGAAGGTAGCAACAATACTGCAACTATGTCATGATTTTTGCCCAGAGAACTACTGTGACTGTGTCATGATTTGTGCCCAGAGAACGTCATGCATGATTTGTTCAGTTGACACAGACTGAGCTTTCAATTCAAAGTACTGGTTTATTTTGTTCATCTAGATTAGTGGTCCCTGTACTTCAGTGTGTATCAGATCTGCC